>JANLJB010000520.1:0-18853 GCA_026212285.1 Bursera cuneata
AGAAATCAACAACGACCACCACAACCCATCTTCGGCAGCAACCACCAACACCCATTCGGCAACCAACACCAAAGCCACAGCCACAATAAACCAGGAAAAAAAATAAATGTTAACAGAGAAATACTCACCGGAGAACAAGAAGAGGACGTGAGATGATGATGAAAAACGGTAGTTCAATGGGATATGAAATGAAGAAGAGAGGATTGGAAATGTTAGAAGTGAACCAGGAGGTCGGGAGTGTCGTTCTGTTCTAGCAGTTTGAAACGAGGGAGGGAGGAAGCTAACTGTGCATGGGTTATTGAAGATAGGGGTATTTTTGTCAAAGTCGAAGGGTTACTGAAGCGGGTGGCTATTGTCATGAAAGGGTTTTGGGTGGGGGGTTATTAATCGTTTTGGACCTCTCTGAGAGGCCATTTTGGCAAATTCCCCTTATGTTTTTGTGTCTTTTTAGTGTGTTAATTGTTAAGAATACAAGTAATAGTTATCTTTTGGGGTCAGCGTTCGTTTTTTAATCAACGGGATATTGAGGTAAACAAGATGTTGAGATCAATAGGATGTTGATTGTTTCAAAAAATATTCTTCGGAGGGCTCAAAGAAATATCCCTCACAAAATACAATAACATGTTTGGCGCAGAAAGGGCTAAACCTAAACTTCTTAAGTTAGATCTGGATTCAACCTTGAATAATCGAATTTTTAGTCAAATCAAACACTTTTTTTTTTTGTTTTATTATGTTGTTGATATCATTTTAGTTGCTAAAATTTTATGTAGGTTATTGAAAGTCATCCATTCAATTCTGATAATGCCATATTGGGATTTAGCATTTTACTTGAGGCTTAAATTATGTGAATTCATATAATGTGAAGATTCAAAATTGTTGCAATTTGAGAGACTTTCACAATTCTTTCATAAGATAACAATTCTTTCTCCTTAAAATCTCAATAAATTGTAATCTTTTAGGTCATGTTGCTTAATTAAAAATGGGGGGAGATTATGAAATCATTTTCTTTGTTTGATTTGATTAAAAGTGTAAGGAGTTTGGATTGTTGACAATCCTTTTTCTTAAAACTTTGATAATTTGATTTCCTTCCTAAGTTGGGAGGAAACTTGGCTTTTTAAAACTGTTATGTATTAAATTATTAATAGAATTTCTTTAAGAAATTATTTTGATAAAGATATTTTAGTAATTATAATATATATATATTATAATTGCTAAAATATCTTTATCAAAATAATTTCTTAAATAATTTAATGAAAAAAAGAAAAATTATATTTAAAAATGGGGGCAATATCAAATACTATCCTTATGTTTTGGTTTAATTACAAGCAAAAAGCAAGTTTGACACTTTAATCAACTAGACCCCTGAGATTTACTCAAAATCATCAACAAATCTTTTTCGTTAACTAATACAGTTATTTAAGAGAGAAAAAGACTATTATGCTTTTCTTCTCTTACCTTTCCTAAGGGAAAATATCAAACACCACCCTTATGTTTTGGCCTAATTTTAGGTGGAAAACATATTTGACACTTTAATCAACTAGACCTTCGAGGTTTATCGAAAATCATCAACAAGCCATTTCTGTTAACTAACGGAGCAACAGAGGAGGAGAAAAGATTATTATACCTCTGATTAAGTCTAACTCAAATACAAGATGTTAAACACTTTGTAAGAGATAAAAATACCCTTGAAGCATAATAAATATAAAAGGGCCTTGAGGTACACATGTAAACTTAAAAATTTCGATTTTGCCCTTGATTAAAATTTTAAATTTGAAAGAAAAAACTAAATTCATACACAACATTTGCATTATAAAAATTTGAAATTTTATGACGATAAAAATAAAAATTTTGATAAGCCTTTGTGTATAAAATTTCAAATTTGATTTTTATTTTTATAATGTAAGTGTTGTCTATGACTTTAATTTTTTCTTTCAAATTTGAAATTTTAATCAAGAGCAAAATCGAAATTTTTAAGTTTATATGTGTACCTCAAGATCCTTTTATGTTTATTATGTTTTAGGGTATTTTCGTATTTTTATAGTGTGTTTAAACTGTTATATTTGACTTAAACTTAATTAGGGGTATAGTAGTATTTTCTTCACTTTTGTTATTTTGTCAATTAATGAAAAAGGTTTATTGATGATTTTGGGTAAACTTCAGGGGTCTAATTGATTAAAGTGTCAAACTAACTTTCGGTTTGAAATTAAGTTAAAACGTGAGAGTTTTGTTTGATATTGTTCCTCTTACGTAATTAACCTTTTGCTTGTCCTTAAAACTAACCTTAGCCTATTTACCCAAATACCCTCTTCTGTTACTTCATTACTTAACGAAAAATGTTAATTGATGATTTTTGATAAACTTTATGGATCTAGTTGATTAAAGTGTTAAATATGCTTTCTGACTGAAATTATGTCAAAACACAATGGTATTATTTGATATTGTCCTATTTAAAAATATTTAAATATTTAAAATTTAAAAAAATCAAGAACTGTCATCGCCGATAGTAGTTGTCACCGATAACAATCTTCATCCGTGAGTGGAGCTTCACCGTCGGCACAACAAAGATTGCCAAGAGGTGCTGCATCAAGTTCTGTAGGTTTCCTCAGCAAAAGAGTCGTTGTTTTCTATCAAATGACAAGCAAAGTCGCAGAGCCAAATAGAAACACATGCGTGTCCGGCCGAACAGTCTACCCTTATCTGACGAACCATGCACGGAAAGAAATATCACCGAACAACGATCTTTACGGTGATGGCTGTGAAGATCCAATCTAACAAGCTGTGGTGGCTGGCAACGATGAATAGCATCGATGAACTGCTTTTTATTTTTTAATAAATAAATATTTCTATTAATTATTATTGTTTATTTTATAAAAATACCTCTATTATTAATATGTATTCTATTATATTTTTTATTAAATGTATAAATTCTTATTCTGCAAGTAAGTTTTATTAAAAGAATTATTCTAATTCAAATATTTTTCACATTACATTATTTGTTCGAAAAAAATAAACATATTTTTTTTTACATATTTATATTAATTTAATATTTAAATTATCACATTATTGATTTAACAGATAATATATTCAATTTTTAACTAATTTATAAAAGATGATTTAAATTCAAATTTAAATATATAATTAAAAATTAATATGAATGATTTGATTGAAAATTATATATTATTCAATAGATATAAACAATCATATTATTGACTTAATAGATGATATATCTATTTACAATAATAAGTTAATTAAATTTTTTATTTAATAATAAATATAAAAAATTTTAATAGTGGGATATTTATATCTAAATAATTTATAAACTAATTATTTCCATCTGGGATTTTAGTGCACAACCAAACGTGGGAATCCTTTCCCCCAATTTTTCCTTTTACCCCACTTTTCCTCTTCTCTAATGAACATACCCTTAATTTCTTCTCATGTCATTAATGCTCCCATATTATTTTTATCAAGGGAACTTTTATATTCTTTTTTAGAAAGCTCATTGTTTCAAGGGAATAGGATAAAAATAAATAAATGAAACAACCAAATTTAATGGGTTGATTTAAAAATCGTAGGTCTAAAATTTAATTTGATTATCTAATAAAAATCATATATTAGTGCATGGCTTATTGGCCTCGTTGTTAAACCATTGGCTTGTGGAATCTTTATTGGTAAGATTGTCAGCCATTTGATTAGACAACCAAAATTTTTAGAATCTAACTATTGTATCATAACCCCTTAAATTTGGTTATGTTCACAAATCTTGGATGGGAAAAGTCTTCATTTATATATATATATATATATATAAAATAGTGAGAATACATTTTATTTATATTTTCTAAATTTTTAAAGATTGGATCACATATAAATTTGAAAGAATTATAGAAATGGATCAAAGCGAGAAATGCATTTAAAAAATGAACCTATTTTTAAAAATTTAAATATCATGATCTTATCTAATATACTAATTATATATATATATATATTGTAAAATAATAATGCTCATTTTGTCAAATAATAATGTTCAACAATGACGAGTATCAAAATGTCTTATGTTAGAGATTGATAGTGTTAAAAGATGTTTGAAAATATCAACAGTCAAGCGTTTGAGTGTCGGATGGATTACTATGTTAAATTTTAACATTTAATCATTTTTTAAACGAGTTTGTTAATTTGGTCATTTTCTTTTTGAGTAATTATCATTTACCACCCATATCTTTTCTCATTTTTTCACTTATAGGAGACGTTTGCCATTTTTCTCCTCTCATCCCTAAGTTTTGAAAAAATCTCTTCTCAAGTCCTCCAGTTAAAAATTCTGTTAGTTAATATCTATTAACCGCTATATTTCAATAAATTTACTATTTTACCCTTACTAACATATATAAAAAAATGACTTAATTTTTAAAAGACAATATTAANATTAAATGATCAAATTACCTTAACACATATTAAAATTACTTTTTCATGGATAATATTAACACATATTGGTATTTATTTCAAAGGTAATTTGAACATTTAATTTAATATTGTCTTTGAAAAATTACTAATTTTTTATTGTTAGTAAGGATAAAATAGTAAATTTATTGGAATATAAAGTTAATAGATGTTAACTAACAGAATTTTTAATTAAAGGACTTGGGAAGAGATTTTTTTAAAACTTAAGGATGAGAGAAGAGAAAAAGGATAAACGTTCCATATGAGTAAAAAAATGAAAAAAGATAGAAGTGGTCAATGATAATTACTATATTCTTTTTACTTCCTTAAACGAGTGATTAAAGAAGTGGGATTTCTTGTCCCACATAAATTTAATAGTAATGCTACTAAAATACGGGAACACTTCTAGTTGGAGTTGCATTTTTTTTTTCTTTTGTCAAGAAAATTATTTCTAAGAAAATCTATTCAGCCCACAAGTGACAACGGTAACGGCNCCAGATTATACCGTTACCAGCCCGGTACCAAAACATTTCCCTCCCACTAGTGCCTCCTATCTCCAAACAAACTTCCAAATGCTACTCCGTCACTCACTCTCCAGCTAACTCCACCTTCAAATAGCCCTTGCAGTTTCCTTTCTATTCTCTTATTTTCTTTTCCTTTCCTTTCTCTCCACGTCCATTCATGCCCTTGCTTCTCTCCAAATCATTTCTTTTGCTTCCTAAAAAGCCTTTTTCCCCCGTTTCCAACTTCACCTCCATGATGGCCGCGTCACCCAAACCGCGCCTCCGCGGCGTCGTTTTCGACATGGACGGAACCCTAACGGTCCCCGTCATCGACTTCGCCGCAATGTACCGCTCCGTCCTCGGAGAAGAGGATTACAAGCGAATTAGAGCCGAGAACCCGACCGGCATCGATATTTTGCACCATATCGAGAACTGGAGCCCCGATAAGCAACGCCAAGCCTTTCAAATTATCGCCGATTTCGAACGCCAGGGCCTTGATCGCCTCCAAATCATGCCCGGTTAACTCCCAATTTTATATCAAATTTCCCTTCGTTGATATCTGTTTTCGAATTGTGAAATTGAAATTCTTGGTCAAGTGATGTTACTAGTATGACGTTTATGTGGAGATTGCAAGCTTCAGTTCTTAAGTTTATTAGATGAGGACAGAAAATTATATGTGTTTCCAAGGCTGATGATTTCATTGCTGTACATTTATATAATAGGAAAGTGTTTCGAGAAGCTTGGTCTGTTCTATACCTGCACTAAGTGCAATTTTATTTTATTTTTGGCATCTGTAGATGATGTGATTGATTTGGGTTTTTGTTATGTGCTTGATGTTGGTGCAGGTGCAGCCCAGCTTTGTGGATTTCTTGATTCAAAGAAAATAAGGTAATGGTGTATGGCTGCTCGAAATTATGGGAATTTTTATCAGACTTTGTTGTTTATATTTTTGCTTGCAGCTTTTCTGGACACAAATCCAATCTCTTTTATGATCATGAGATTGGCTAAGTAAAACCATGTTGTAGTCATGGCAAAGATTCTTTTGTTTCCTTTTTCCAGAAGGGGATTGATAACACGCAATGTTAAGGAATCAGTTGATATATTTCATCAGCGGTTTGGGGTGAGTTTTCTGAAGCAGTAGTCTGTAGTTGTATAAAAATTGTATTAAATATCAGTTTAAGTTATTCGTGTACAGCTTTTTACATAATCCTTTTTTGGTAATTGAAAGCTTTACCTGGTCTGGAATAACAAGAGAGGAGCCTGGCATTTGTAAATAGTATTTTTGCTTAGTTTGTGTTTTCTAGTGTGTCTGATCAATCTGCACCAAATGCTGTAATTGGCCTGATATAGTCCCCTTTTAGTATCTCTGTTATGAATGCCTAGCATTTCTTAAAAATAATCTGATCTTTTTGCTTTCAATAAATTTCATTCCCTGACTACCTTTTGTGGGACATTTGCTCAGTCGCAACTGCCTTTGGAAGTTGACTTTGATTAGCTTAGAATGTATAAATTCAGCTTCAATTATCTCTGATTCTTTCTCTCTCACCCTATTGGTGGCAAACTTTCTGTGACTGAGAGGAACTATCATCTTGAATTTTCCTGTCACTAAATCTCTCTTTCTCTCTCTCTTTTATTATTCTTTCGCCTTGATCCCACCCCAGCCAAATTTAAACCAAACCCTATTCCAAATCCAAGTATGAGTCTGGATTTTATTATAAGACCTCTTGTACGGTTTCAAGTGATCCAACCAATATTATACTAGCTACAAAACTTGTCCTCGATGAAGCTTAATTTTAAATTTTATCTATTTGTCACTGCTGCAGATAACATTTTCTCCAGCACTAAGTAGGGAGTTTCGTCCTTATAAACCAGATCCAGCTCCGTTACTCCATATCTGTTCAACATGGGAAGTTCAGCCCAATGAAGTCATAATGGTTGGTGATAGCCTTAAGGATGATGTAAGATTTCATTTATTGGTGATCACAGTAGAATGTCCTTCATTTGCCTTTTGTCGTCCTACAATTTTAGTTGTGATATATGTGTGCATTCAGATGACTAGTCCCAACTGAATTGCAATTGTATAAAAAGAGAAAAAGGAAAGATCAGATAAATCTCTTAGACCTCTGGTTTTTGAACCACATGAACCTGTGTTTTTTTAGTAACAATCTTATGATGTTCCCAACATGGTAAGGGAGTTACGAATAACTGAGCGATGTGCTAAATTGAGACTGATTCTGGTACCTGCCTTTTTGCAGGTAACTTGTGGGAAACGAGCAGGAGCTTTCACTTGCTTGCTTGACGAAACTGGGAGGTATAGCATCACTGATTTTGCCAAGTTGGATGTGCAACCAGATTTCAGGGTTTCTTCACTGACTGAGGTTTACTCACTATTAGAAGCAAATTTTGACCTGGCACCATGATTTTCAAACTCATTTTAATGTTGTGACTGAACCTTGCTGGACAATAATCATGTGGATTAAGCATTACCCAAATCCTAGTGGCTCCTAGTCTGGATCTTCTACCAATAAATCTTAAAATTATCTTAAGCTTACAAACTTTGTATACAAATTGGTGTGAGTGAACCTTGCTGGACAGTCATCATCTGTGGCATTTCTATGAAGTAGATTAAGTGGATAAGAATTAGGGGCCATAGGTCAAACAATGATTTTTATGGACTCATGATTCTTAATTAGGCAGGCAAGGCCATTGATGTAAATTGTACATTTCATTGTTGTAAAGAAGTCCTGTCAATTTTTATTTTATATGAATTGATGTGATGCTGAGGGAAAAATGCCTTTGTTTTTTGTTTTTCTTTCATTCACTCATTGAATGAATCTTTCAAAACTTCTCTGACTGCTATGTCTTTTTCTGATTGATTAGACCTTCATCAAAGTTCATGTTCATTCAAATAATAAAGGGGCATTATCATTCACAATCATCAAACTCTATTATACCACCAAGTGTTTCAAAATATCATCAAATACGCCACTTTTCGACTCTAAGTCTAATTAATAGGTGCATTTTGTGGGAAAAGTATTATAACCCGTTAGTTGAGTGGTCAAATTTGGTTAAATCCCTTTAAATAAAAAAGTAATAATGACTCTTATAAAATTATTATTATTATTATTATTTAATTCATTGATTGACTTCATTGATAAAATATTTAAGGAAGTTTTAATTTAAGTTATTAACAATTGTTGATGCAGAAAATTAGCACTAATATCAATGCTNAACACGTGTTTGTAGAACTGTTAGAGTTGACAATAAAGCCTTTGATGATTGTTGGAGTTAAATCACTAGGTAAGAGAAGTGTCGGTTGTTTCAAACAGAATAGTGTTAGAGTTCTTGGAGAGGCCGAGAGGTGGAGTTCTCGGAGGGGCCGTGAGGTGGAGTTCTCGGGAGGCCAAGAAGTGGAGTTTTGAGAGGGGCCGTGAGTTGGAGTTCTTGGAAGGCCAAGAAATGGAGTTCTTAGAGGGGCCGTGAGGTGGAGCTCTTAGAAGGCGAAGAAGTGGAGCTTTAGAGGGTCGTGAGGTGGAGCTCTCGGAAGGCCAAGAAGTAGAGTTTTCAAAGGGGCCGTGAGGTGGAGCTCTCGGAAGGGTCGAGAAGTGGAGTCCTCGGTAGCCTTGGTGAGGGAGTTGTTGACAACTTTGTATCTTTTAGACAAAAAGAAGTCTAACTCCTCTGATAAAGCTGAAGGAAGGCTAGATCGGCGTGAGCACCAAGGTTGATCTACAAAAGTTTCTAAAAAAGCCTAATCTTTTTGCTGCTAACTAGTAACGTGTGCACTGTTAATGCTGAGGTGATATTGACTACAGGTTTTTGGCCATTTCTTTCGTGCCTTTTTCATCTTCTTCGCTGTAGTCTGAAAGCTGAACTTCGGGNAAGTAAAGACTTTCTGAATCTGTATAACACAAAATAAGGTTAGGGGTGCCCGTGTTCCACTGGTAATAACCCTCCGACGCTCAAGTCAGTATAACAGGGGTATTCGGTGATGAAATGTGGTGGGTCGTGTTTAGGCATAAGGCCACCATGATTATATTCAACAGAGCAAATTTTAAGAACTTTGAGAGGTAGATTCTTTGTGAAGGTGGAGGTTGATACCAAGAGCTATGGATTCAAGGAATCTAAGAGGTATGCTTGTGATAACCAAAAGTGAGTGATTGAAATGATATGGTGGTTGTTATGAACAGTGGCGAAAATGAGGTTGTTGAAACCTAGGAGACCAAGAGAATGTCGGCTAATAAAGGAGGCCCTACCCTCTTAGGTTTCTAGCTCTTTTTGCTACAAAATCAATCCCCCTCAGTTTTGAGTCATAATTGGCTTTTTATAGTCATATCTTTTTATGACCTAGATCCTGTCCGTTTATTTTAACCATGAGATATGGTCTTAGAAGATTAAGAATGTTACCTTTGATTGAGCACTTGAGATGAATGTCAATTTTTAACCGTAATGCTTACCAAGATGGGGAAGTTAGCCATGAAGCCATTGAGATATGGCTCATCTTAGTAGGGGAGATCTGGATCATGAGACCTCCAACTTGGGGACCTTGATTGTGAACTCAAGGGAGACTTCTTAGGGAGGACTTGATGGTGGGCATGTTCTTAGATATTTTATGACCCTTTGGGAGACACCCTCAACTCAATTGGGTGATGCAAGGTGCTATAAGTTGGAATGTCATAATTACATATGTGGAGAACTTGGTAGAGCGAAGAGGGTGTTTTGGTATTTTTTCTGGGAGTTACCAAACGCCATCTACATTAGCCCCCTTAGTCACTAGTGTGAAGCATNAAGAGCCTGTGACTAATCGTTTTATAGAGTTCGTCTCCGCCATTGAGTTCTTTGAAATAGTATGATGATTGCCTTCCTTGCCGCTCCTACAAATTCATAAAAAATATACTAAGTGTGAGACCTCATTAAGGGAGGAGTACATGGCACGTGACAACCGGTCCATGAGACAGCAATGTGCTAATCATGCACATGATGACAAAAAAAAAGAAAAAAGAAATGATTATGGTAGAATAAAATATCATGAGAAGACATAGAAGGTGGCGTGTGAAGTTGGAAGACTATTATGGAATGGTGGGCCCACATGAGAAAAATTCATGGNCTTGTCATGGCTCAAGCTTTTCTCCATAGGTTTTCTCTTATGTACGCCATGTAAATTGAGTTGATGAAAAAGAAAACAAAAGATCATGATTGCGTTATATTTCATGTTGAATGGTTGTGATAGCTTTGTAGAAATTTGAAAAAATCAACTTTAACCTCTTCTTTCTCTTATTTGGCTTTTTCAAATGTCTCAAGCTTTTCTTTCTCCTCCTATAACTTGCTGCATGCACTTCCTATTCCAATAGTTTTTGACATTTTTTAAAAACTCTATTTGGTGCTTTTGGTTGCTGAAGTGGTGTTCAGATTTCATACAGTCTTCGTTTCCCTTGTTCTGGCCCCGTTTCGGCATTGCTTGAGGTAAGTTATATTTCTCTCCCATCTATGTTCTTGCATTGTTCTTTGTTGTTCTTCATTTATCTTGTTCGTCTTATTTGATTTGATCTATTTGAATTTTTGAAATTTTGACGGGAAACGTTTTTGGTACATGAAGAAGCAAAACAACCCTCGTCACCCAAATCTTCTAGGTCGTTAGGAAAGTTAAATATAATTCCGCTTTCTTTCAGGCCGTTCGGCTTAGTAAGCCACTTAACGTCTCGCTGCGGGAATGCTAAAGCTCTCTCAACTCTCTCTTGCTTAGCTCGACTGAGGTTACTCCTTTTAAATAATCCTGTAGCACAAGGGGATGGAGATTAGAAGAATAGTAAAAAGATACAGTAGTATAGGAACTTGAAGAGCAACTAATCTAGATAGTTTACTAGGCAAGTTGAATTCGTATGGGGTTGATGCATGAGTGGTTCCAAAGGGAGCATACCACTCCCCGTCAATATAAAACCATTTTTCTTTCCATTTTTTATTAGAGGACGGAATATCCCATATTATAAACTTACCGTCTGGGCCTTTAATGTTAGGCCTTAAAGTCAAGGCGTACTAGCCAGTCCTAGCGATAAGAGGATTAGTTTTGATAGAGTATAAGTAAAAGATTTCTCCCATTGAAATCTCTGAATTATTAGCAAGTTNTTCACAATCGGCATAAAATGGATAGGGTCCTCCACCCATTGGGGCTTAGTTGACCAGGTGCAAGGTTAATGTACCTAAGAAACTTTGCAAAAAAGGAATGGAGGGAAAGTTTAAGTCCATAATGGAAAAATGAGGTAAAAAAGATCGTCTCCTCATTTCGTAGATTAATGCCCCTCCTCCCACTAGTCCTAAAGGTAATGCTGTCAAAAACTTGATACTTAGCTCTATAAACGCTAGCAAAGGAGTCGTCGACACAACTGATTATCTCATTAATAGCAAACCCCGCAAAGCTAGGCTTGCTAGAATCCCTAACCATATATTCTCTAGGGTTACTTCTTCTAGAAGGGAATTGATCCTCTTTATAATCAGAATCAATATTGGGTTCTTGGAGATCAATTCCAACTTGGTNGCAAACAGCGTGCTATAAATCTTGGATCTGTTTCACCAAGAAATACTATATCAGAATCAGATGAATCACTTGACTTCGGGGTATGTCTGGGGAAGAGACTAAGGGTCTCTAAAGGAACATTCTTCCATCTCATGGAAGAATCAAATATATTGGCCGTTAAAGGAGTAACATGTAAAGGGACATCTGAAATAAAATGGACGGGGGGACCAACCTCAAAAGGAGATTGCATAGAGCCATCTAGAACTCTAATCATCTCATCTAAGTCTAGAATACCAGTTGAAAATGACGAGTATCTTGATGGGTTTGGATCATTCATCTTAGGGGACTAAGAAGGATGAGAACCGATTGTTGCTGACTTGACATAACAAAAGCAGAAGCTAGAGTCACCCTAAGTGCTTAATTCTATCAAAATGTGGCTCATTTCCAAAATCAATTTAACCTACTAGAGTAAACGAAACCAAGATGAATCACTTCTCGGTAGCCTCCGTGTCAACCACGATGCCTTTTTATGTACATCAAGGCCTACCGAGATTAGTCACTTATCAACAGCCTTCATGCCGACCACGGTTATTCTTCTAAGTTCATTAAGGCCTATCGAGATGAGTCACTTCCCGGTAGCCTCTGTGTCGATCAAGATGCCTTCTAAGTTTATCAAGGCCTATCGAGATGAGTCACTTTTCGATAGCCTCTATGTCGACCACGGTACTCTCCTAAGTTTGTCAGAGCCTGCCAAGATGAGTCACTTCTTGGCAGCCTTCGTTTCGATCGATATGCAATCTAAATTCGTCAAGGCCTACTGAGATGAGTCACTTCTCGGTAGCCTCCGTGTCGAGCAAGGTGCCTTCCTCAATTCGTCAAGGCCTATCGAGATGAGTCACTTCTCGGCAGCCTCCGTGTAGACTAAGACACCTTCCTAAACTTGTCAAGGCCTACAAGATGAGTCACTTCTTGGTAGCCTCCATGTCAACCAAGGTATCTCCCTAAGTCCGCCAAGGCCTACTAAGATGAGTCACTTCCCACACAAAATCAAGGTAGAAAGGTATGTACCAAAAACATTTCCCATCAAAATTTCAAAAGTTCAAATAGATCAAATCAAATAAGACGAACAAGATAACTGAAGAAGAACGAAGAACAAAGCAAGAACATAGATGAGAGAGAAACATAGCTTACCTTAAGCAATGTCGAAACGGGGCCAGAACAAGGGAAACAAAGACTATATGAAATCCAAGTACTACTTTAGCAACCAAAAACACCAAATAGAGTTATTGAAAAATATCAAAAACTATTGGAATAGGGAGTGCAGAGAGTTATAGGAGGAGAAAGAAAAGCTTGAGACATTTGAAGAAGTCGAGTGAGAGAAAGAGGAGATTAAAGTTGATTTTTTCAAATTTTTACGGAGCTATCACAACCATTCAACATAAAATATAGCGCAAACATGATCTTTTGTTTTCTTTTTCATCAACTCAATTTGCATGGCGTGCATAAGAGAAAAGCTATGGAGAAAAGCTTGAGCCATGACAAGCCATTAATTTTTCTCATGTGAGCCCACCATTCCATAATAGTCTTCCAACTTTACATGCCAACTTTTATGCCTTACCATGTTATTTTATTCTACCATAATAATTGTTTTTTTGTTTGTCATCATATGCATTAATAACATATAACTTTTTTCGTTTTTGTCTTTGTAAGCATGAATAGTATATATTCATTTCCTCTTCCTCGAAGTTCACCAATGCTAGGCGTTGAGCCCTCATCTTGGTAACAGTATCAACCTTATCTTACCTCGGCATGAATATCAACCATTTTTCATGTTGCCATTAACCTCCACCCACATCTCAATTGGCATATTGCTCTCTCATGGACCGGCTGTCATGTGCCACGTACTCCTCCCTCAATGAGGTCTCACACTTAGCATATTTTTTATAAATTTGTAGGAGCGGCAAGGAAGATAGTCATCATACTATTTTAAAGAACTTGATTGCAGAGAGAAACTCTATAAAACAATTAGTCACAAGCCCTCATGCTTCACACTAATAACTAAAGGGGCTAATACAGATGGCGTTTTGTAATTCCTAGAAGAAATACCAAAATACCCTCTCCGCTCTACCAAGTTCTTCACATATGTAATTGTTACATTCCAACTCATGGCACCTTGCATCACCCAATTGAGTTGAGGGTGTCTCCCAAAGGGTCACAAAATGTCTGAGAACATGCCCACCATCAAGTCCTCCCTAATAAGTCTCTCTTGAGTTCATGACCAAGATCCCCAAGTTGGAGGTCCTATGATCAAGATCTCTTCCACCAAGATGAGCCACATCTTGATGGCTTCATGGCTAACCTCCTCATCTTGGTAAGCATTACGGTTAAAATTGACATCCATCTCAAGTGTGAGGCCAATCAAAGGTAACATTCATAATCTTCTAAGATCATGCCACGTAGTCAAAATAAACAGACAAGATCTAGATCACAAAAAGATATGACTACAAAAAGCCAATTATGACTCAAAACTAAGGGGGATTGATTTTGTAGCGAAAAGAGCCAGAAACCTAAGATGGAGGGGCCTTATTTTTTAGCCAACATTTTCTTGGCCTCCTGGGTTTCAACAACCTCATTTTCGCCACTGTTCATGACCACCACTATATCATTTCAATCCCCCACTTCTGGTTATCACAACTATACCCCTTAGATTCGAAGGCATAGCTCTTGTTATCACCCTCCACCTTCATAAAGAACCTACCTCTTAAGTTCTTAAAACTTGCTCTGTTGAATATAATCATGGTGGCCTTATGCCTAAACACGACCCACCACGTTTCACCAACGAATACCCCTATTGTACTAACTTGAGCGTCGGAGGGTTATCGCTGGTGGAACACCGACACCCTTGACCTTGTCTGTGTTGTGCAGATTCAGAAAAGTCTTTGGTTCCCGGAGTTCAGCTTTCAGGCCACAACGAAGAAGAGGAAAAAGGCACCCAAGAAATGGCCAAAAATCTGTAGTCAACATCACCTTAGCACTAATATTATACACTTTACCAGTTGGTAGCAAAAAGGCTAGGCTTTTTCTAAAACTTTTGTAGATTAACCATAGTGCTCACGCTGATCCAGCCTTCCTTTAGCTTTATCAGAGGAGTCAAACTTCTTTTTGCCTAAAAGATACAAAGTTGTTAATAACTCCCTCACCAAGGTTGCCAAGGACTCCACTTCTCAGCCCTTCCAAGAGCTCCACATCACGGCCCCTCTGATAACTCCACTTCTTGGCCTTCCGAGAGCTCCACCTCACGGCCCCTCTGAGAACTCCACTTCTTGGCCTTCCGAGAACTCTACCTCACGGCCCCTCTGAGAACTCCACTTCTTGGCCTTCCGAGAACTCCACCTCACGGCCTCTCCGAGAACTCCACCTCTCGACCCCTTCGAGAACTTCAATACTATTCTGTTTGAAATTCATGACACTTCTCTTACCTAGCGATTTAACTCCAACAATCACTTGAGGGCTTTATTGTCAATTCTAACAATTCTCCAAACACGTGTTAACATTGATATTGGTGCTAATTTTCTACATCAACAACAATGATTCAAATATTTTAATATGTTTTTTTTGTTTATTTTGCATAGACTAATTATCAAAACATTTCATCTTAAAAGAACAAAGAAAAAAACTAAAATTTTTAGTTTTTATTTGAATACATATTGCTCTTCTCTACTTCTCTAAAAATACTTTTCTAAAATTCATTTATTATCTATTTGTATATAATCTAGGTTAATGGCATAAATGACCTAAAATGAACGAAGTGTTGAAAATTTAGATGCATAACCGCATTTGGCGATCGACAGACCAATGGACGTTCTTTTTACTATCAAGTACTAATGTTCAATAGACCAATTTTTAATGTTCGAGGTCTGTAAATTTATCATACATAAGTGTTCAACAATATAAAACCTTATTGGTAAATATGTGGACATGAAATCTAAGTTTTTCGATGCCTGATCCTTTCTTTAGACGGTCTCTTAGTTTTGGTTATTTTCAAAATTGTTTCTATAATCTAATGGACTATATAGTTTAATAAATCATCTAGAAAATAATATTATGATATTGATGGTGTCGTTGAATGTGCTCAAAGAGGTGGCCATTGTAGGTGATGGCAATCGTCTAACAAGATGTAAACATCATTTTTATTAATTTGTAAATAAATAAACATTTGTAGTTTAAATATATATTATTTATTTAGTATTATATACTTTTTGATTTAATAATATTATTTTTATTAATTAAATATAAAGGGTATATGTGTAATAAAAACTTGTAACATATTTAGACATTTGTAATTCATATTTAAGCGAACAAAATTTACTTTCTAGAATAGGTGAAATATCACTTAAGTACTAAATCTAAAAATAGAAAAAATTGAGGACTTGAATTTTAATACTTTTAAATCTTAGTGATAAATGAGGGAAAACAAACACCCAGTGGGCTTTGCTTGAGACATGAGAGTTCCGTTTTTGATGTTAAAGTAAAGAAGATGGATTTCATGAATCTAATGAGTTTGCCATTTATGTTTATGGTATGCGTGAAGTATTAAGACTTAATACGTGTTGTCTGTGGTAAATCCACCTGTATATAACATAAAAGAAATTTATTAAAATTGAAACTTTATTTTTAATTTTAATGTTATTTTGAAAAAGCCAAAAAACTTGCGAGAAACGCCCACCGTGGGGCTCGAACCCACGACCACAAGGTTAAGAGCCTTGCGCTCTACCAACTGAGCTAGACGGGCTAGTTTGTTTAGATTTTCACTAGATATTTCTACTAAATGCAATCCTTAACATACAAATTACGACCGAGTGCGCGCCAATATGCCTTCCTAATCCGTTAAGCTCAACCACCTTGCTTATGATAACCAATGAGCAAGAAGCCCCTAAAGATATAACGAATTCAAGACTGAAAAAGATTTGCTTCTCAATACTAGTATATAAAACCCTCCAATGCCCTTGCTTTTCCTTGGAAACAAACAGTTAAAGAGAGATTATTCTGAGAGGGAAAAACTAAGAAAATGAGTTACGAAAAGATTCAACAGCAAGAACCTCCTCAAAGGGAAGAAGAAGCTCTTCATCTCCTCCAAGAAACCGCAATAATGGACTCCTCTTCCTCCTTCGACGACCCCACCACCCTCACTACCACCAACCGCTTCTCCAACCTCAACATCACTAACC
This sequence comes from Bursera cuneata, assembly GCA_026212285.1. Taxonomy (NCBI): domain Eukaryota; kingdom Viridiplantae; phylum Streptophyta; class Magnoliopsida; order Sapindales; family Burseraceae; genus Bursera; species Bursera cuneata. Next base: position 16,677 of record JANLJB010000520.1, read on the forward strand.
ACTCACCTTGTTCCACCTGCGGTTGCAGTGGTACCGCCGCCCCCACCTCCTCGTCCGTTTCTCACAATCACAAACGCCCCTCCTCTGAACCCGCTCTTCAAACCAATCCCAAGAAACACAACCACAACGCTTCCGCCACCGCCAACTCTCTCTTTGCCTTCTCCAAGATTCCTCTACCTACCACCACTGCCCCAGCCTCTTCCTCAAGCCTATCATCGTCACCGTCACCGTCCCCGTCCCCGACTCCATCCCAGCCCGCTCTCCGCCGTACTTTCTCTGATCCCTGTGACCTACCCACCACGCAACTCCCCCAGTCCCCGCCACAGCAGAATGCCGACATCGTGGCATGCTCCGGCACGCCATTCTCGGCTGCGAAGTTGCCGCCTCGGCCACCCACTTTAAGGAGGACTATTTCTGATCCTACGCCGTCTCCGGCCAATACGTTTTCCAGTTCGTGCGACACTGGGGCAGCTTACGAGTGTACTCCCAATGCGAGGGTTTGTGTCTTTCTTTCCTCTGATGCGAAATTATCAAGATTCTTGAAATTAATTCATTTCATGGCTTTATATTGTGGTTAAGGGTCTCTGCAATTGTCTTTCTTTCATGTTTTTATCGTCTTGTATTGGACGTAAATTGTTTCAAGATTTTTAAAGACTAACATTTCTAAATGTGATCTATCTTGATTCTGTAATTGAAATTGTTTTGACAGTGGGCGAAGAGGATGGGTAGTTGCCTCAGGGAAATGACTAGGAAGTTGGATGAACTGCTTGGTACTGAAGAAGAAAGTGGCAGGGAGGAGACCAACAACCAGAACACCGGCAGCAATGTTGAGAACGAAGATGCAACTAGGGTACTTCTTTCTCTTACTCGTTAGTCTCTTTTTTTAACTGTCAAAATTGATTAAAACTTTAAGGGTTTATTTCTTAATGTAGGGAAATAATTCTGAGGAGGTATTTGTTGAAGCTGTGGCAGAGAAGATTGGGGAGTTTTTGAGTATACGTTTAACTTGTCCATGTGGCCAAAGCTATCAGATTCTTCTCTGTGGACAAAACTGTTACTACAGGGTACTCTAGAGATATTTTCTGGTTTTCATTTCCTAATGATTGTTTGGGCTATTTTAGGTGGTTTTCTTGTAAGATGGAGTAAGTACTTATATTGGGAGTTTTTGTTTGGTACAAGTTGTAAATGAGTTTCCTTGGTTCAGTCCTGACTGCTTTTGGATGATAAATTTTGTCAATAAGATGTTGATAGTTGCTTGTGTTGATTCATTAATTCTTCCACCAATTTATGTGATTCCCTGTTAGTATATTAATGTCATTTTTATATATCTCAACTGGTGGGGAATGTCTGCTTTATTTGTTTAAGAGAAGAGAGATCTGAGTATGTGAAATCACAGCTTTCTAAGGAGCAGAGTTGCATGCATGGAAAACATATATAACAGATAATTAAATAAGTATAAACAACTTTTAAGCATAAAGCTATCTTTTCTATTGATAAGTTGTGTAAAGTTGAAAGAGATATCATCATCCTGTTGGTGTCTAGATGAAGAATGTTATTTGCGTATGGAAGTTTTAAGTTTGTCTGTCAGTAGTTCTTATATTGCGTATGGACAGTACTGTTATATATCTTCAGTCTGTTCAAGCAGAATAGATCAAACTATATCGAGTATAAAAAAATGGTATTTACTCTCTACCCCTCATTAAATTTCCAAGAAAAGTTTATATTACTCTCAAAAACTTTACTTCTATTAACTATACTTTAGAGTAAAAACTAAGAATAAATACATAAACACTCATATGATATACCCAAAATAAACAAACTCACCTCCTTGATTATAAAGTAATATAAAGACCCAATTTTTTATAAACCTTTGAAACTAATTAACATTGTGAGGATATTATTGATATTTTATTTACTAAAGTAATATAAAATATTTAAAAATTAATAAAAATTACAAAAGTAATTTACAAATATTATAAGAATTTACAAAAAATAACAAAAATATATTTCATTTTACTAGATGATAKTTATAAATTTAAATAATTTTAATAAATTAAGCAAGTAAATTATTTCCTAAAAACTAAATAATTTTAGTAAATTTAATAAAAATATATTTTATTTACTAAATAATTTTAGTAAATTAAGCAAGTAAATTTTAGTAAATAATTTACTAAAAA
>JANLJB010000521.1:0-14669 GCA_026212285.1 Bursera cuneata
TTGAATGCTTTTTCTTTTAATCTTTTATTATGTGTATATGACCATGAACATGCCATGTTTAACCAAAACTAACCCAACACTAATATTGCTAATTTGTTCTTTAGGGAGATAGTACAACTTCATGGTGTTCTGATGAGTATTGTATCTGATCATGATGTTAAGTTTCTTAGCTACTTTTGGAAAGTCTTGTGGGGTAAGTTGGGGACTAAATTTTGTTCTCTACTACTTGTCATCCGCAAATAGATGGATAGACAGAGGCAATAAATAGAACCTTAACTACTCTGTTGCGTACTGTCATTCAACGAAATTTGAAAAGTTGGGAAGAATGTTTACCATTTATTGAGTTTGCACATAACAGGGTTGTTTATGCTACTACGAACTATTTATCATTTGAAATTGTATATGGTTTTAATCCACTAACACCTTTGGATTTGTCACCTTTACCTGTTGATGAAAGAAATTGTCTTAATGGAAAGAAGAAGGCTGAAATGGAGAAGAGACTTCATGAAAGAGTTCGATAGCATATAGAGAAAACGAATGAACAATATGCTTCTAAGGAGGGTTACAAGTTAGTCAATATGATCCAAGCAAAAGATGGGATTATTTAGCAATGGGCTGATTTGTTTTGGAGGTTTTAGTTATGTTTTAGGTTTATTTGTTTTACCTTATATATAGTAATAAAATTAGTTTGGTCCCAACATTATGACTATAAAGAGGTTTTACTGTATATACTTAATGAACTCAATTTCAAATTATCTCAATGTATCTAATTTGTTCTCTAATATAATGGAATCGTATTCAAGGAAAGTGTAGACTTCATTTATATAGTAATAATTAGAATCCAATAAATGATTGTGAGTGAGCTGTTATTTGACTCATGCAGGCAGGATGACGGAAATCTCTTTGATGAAACTGGAATGCCGGAGAAAAGCCTCTCACAACACTGGAAAGGAGAGAATGGCCTGTGATGTACTGCGTTTGCGAGAGATGGTTCATTTGGCATCTCAAATTATGCTAAAAGCATAGCAGAAGATATTAGTTATTTTATATTAATCCTGACACAAAAAATCAGAATTTGATTTCTTTTTTATATGAATTGCTAGAAATGCCAGAGGTATCATCTCTACTACATAGATCAACTTGTTTTGATCATTCTAATTTTGTCAATGGTGCTAGACATGCTCTGACGACGATCATGAAAATTTTTTGCCACTGTCGACGGTTGTGGAAAACCAGTGCCTGTATTGTTCGACTAGCCTAGAGTGAATTTTTTTAAATTTTAATAAAAAAATTATTTTGAATATAAATATTTTAATATTTTATTAAAAAATCATTAATACTTAATTTTTATAAAATATGCTATAAAAAATTTCAAATTATTTCTAAAATAAAAATGGTATTTTGGTAATTTAAATTCATCAACGATTGTGAAAGTTGATTTCTCAAACACCTCTATATTGCTTTTGAAAAGTATTAACTTCTAAAATTTCAATTACCAAATGCCATGCAATCTATTTTATAAGTTGATTATTTCACAGCATAACAAATACTAGTTATTTCATAAGCCACGACAACCTAAATTGGTGCTAAATTTTTTCATTTATTTGTCTTCTTATAAAATAAAATAAAATCATAATCTCAGTAGAGAAAAGGTAAATAAATTACTCTTGGCTCATATTTTTGTTTAATAACGTTTTAAAAGAAGCATTTAAAAAGTTAAATTAAAGGAGAATAAAGATTGTTAAGCCCATTTAACTTTATATGGTAATTATGTCATTATCGATAGAACTATGAACATTAAAGAAACCAAAATTGAAAAGAAATGCGTACTTAGAATTCCTTGAAACTCTAGGAGGAGAGGAGGATTTTTTGTTAGCTTAAAACGTAAGGATTGCTTAATAATTTTCTAAAAAACTGAGGACCACGATGAGATGTACCATGAATTTTTTTGTAATTTTTAGAAAATTAAGGGGTTCTTGGAATAACGCCAAACTTGATCTCCAATTAATTGATTTTTGGAAAGAAGACTGGAAGTAGTTGAACTTTCCCAACAAAATATCTTAGCATATTAGCATTTCAAGCTGTGGCACGTTCTTTAAATAATAAAGTAAAATCCTGTCTCCATTATGGAAGTTGACATCTTCCACCATGAATTTCTTTTAATTTTTTAAGCTACCAAATGGCTGGCAGAGGTCAGCATGCTCGTGTATTTGATTGGTGGATTTAGGAAGAAATTAATGAGACAAACCCAGTCAACCTTTTATCAGCATAATGAGTCAATGATAGGTGTACACGGTTAGACTTTTTGTTTTATGTTCAAATCACAAATAGATTAAAAAAGATATGCATAGCTATTTAAAAAGCATGCAAATAAATCTTCCATCTGGATTACAAGTTCCATTACTAATTAATTAATTATTATTAATTGTTTCTTATTGAGGAACATGAAGTAGAGATGAGAGGATTATAGCCATGTTTAGATACTGAGGGTCAAGTATATAAAAATGTAATAATTATTTTATATTAATCCCGAGTCAGAAATTCAGAATTTGATTTCTTTTATATCTAGGAAGCATATATGAATTATATAATTTAAATAAATATTTATCACTAATATTTACGTAGATTTTAAAAGAGCACAAATATACTTTGAACTTTTTGAAAAAATAAAATAAAATGTCATTTCTTATGTACATGATCAAGAATGAATATGTTATACATCCTAACTCAAGCATCACTTATTTCTATTTATAACAGTTAAGGTGTTTCGTAACAAATTGTAATAAGTTACTTACTTCTAAGCACCTTATAAAAATAATTCATTTTAATAAAGATTTGCAAAAGCAGGAAAATGCATGCTTTTTAAAAATTTGCCTACTTCATAATCTACTTTTGGAGTGTAAAAATTTCAAAAATAATTTCAATAAAATATCTAAAGATAAAATTACTTTTATCTGTTAAAGTATATTAAAAAATATACTCTTAATTGATATTAAAATTTTNTCATTTATTTGTCTTCTTATTAAAAAAAAATCTTAATCTTAGTAGAAAAAATGTAAATAAATTACTCTTGGCTCATATTTTTGTTTAAGAACGTTTTAGAAGAAGTATTTAATTAGTTAAATTAAATGAGAATAAAGATTCTTAAGCCCATTTAACTTTATATGGTAATTATGCTATTATCGATATAACTATGAACATTAAAGAAACCAAAGTTTTTCATCCCTAAAAGTTGGAAAGAAATGCGTACTTAGAATTCTTTGAAACTCTAGGAGGAGAGAAGGATTTTTTGTTAGCTTAAAACGTAAGGGCTACTTAATAATTTTCTAAAAAAATGAGGACCACGACGAGATTTACCATAAGTTCTTTTGTAATTTTTGGAAAATTAGGGGGTTCTTGAGAATAACGCCAAACTTGATCTCCGATTGATATTTAGAAAAAAGACGGGAAATATTTTAAATTTCCCAACAAAATATCATTAAAGAATGAATTAGAAAATTTGAACCCAAAAAGAAAGGAATATCAACATTTCAAGCTGTGCCACGTTCTTTGAAGAATAAAGAAAAATCCTGTCTCTATTATGGTAGTTGACGTCTTCCACCATGAATTTCTTTTAATTCTTTAACCAAATGCCTAGTGGAGGTCAGAATTAATGCTCTTGTATTTGATTGATACATTGGGAAGAACTTTCTGAGACAAACTCAGTCAACCTTTTATCAACATAATGAATCAATGATAAGTGTAAACAGTTAGACTTTNAGGGAATATTAGGGAAATATTACTGTTGAGGGTTAGGTGAATGAGAGAAACATGGAGGCTTGATTATTTTTGAAAGACCCCCTTTTAATATGGTTATTTTTGGTAATTTCCCTTAACATTTCAAGCTGTGCCACGTTCTTTGAAGAATAAAATAAAATCCTGTCTCTATTATGGAAGTTGACATCTTCCACCATGAATTTCTTTTAGTTCTTTAGGCTACCAAACGCGTAGTGGAGGTCAGAATGCTCTTGTATTTGATTGATACATTAGGAAGAACTTTCTGAGACAAACTCAGTCAACCTTTTATCAACATAATGAATCAATGATAAGTGTAAACAGTTAGACTTTTTAATTTATGAGCAAATTGCAAATAGATTAAAAAAGTTGGTGTTATATTATACTTAAATCTAGATCTCACATACCATTAAAAATTATAAATTTTTTTAAAAAAATATTCTAAAAAATAAAAAATTATCAATTTTGATTTTCGCCATACCGTATTAGTATAAATAAAGATAATATGTAGAACTTATTATTACTTTTCTACAAAAGTAAGCTTTATTTTTTGCCACCTCAATACACATAAACAAAAAAAAAAAATTAAGAAAAATTACTCAAATTAGGGAGTTTCATTAAAATTGGTCTATTTTTTTAAAATTTAAATGTCATGATTTGTTGGAGACTCCATATTTGATGTTTGACACATATCAAACACTGCTCGATAATATCTATTTATGTAACATAGGATTATGATATTTAAATTTTTCAATCACCCTACTTAATTTAAGCCCATTTTTAGGATTCTTTCAAAAATGTTAAGATGCCTTGCTTTCAACATTTCCTATAAGAATCATAGTAGACGTTGCTTTCAAAATTCCTGATGGGCCCTAGACGTTGAAGAGTATAAGCTGTCAATCTTGACATCTTCTTGTGACATGGTTCACGCGTTAAGAAATATATAAGAGAACCAGAAAATGATTGTAAATGATACTGCTGCCTTCTTAAATTAGTATCTTGCAAAAACTCAGATCAGATTGAAATTTGAGCAGTCCTTTGGCATATGAGAAGGGGTAATGTCAGGAGTAGGTGAACTTGTTGGAGGAGCTTTTCTTGGAGCAGCAGTTGGAGAGCTATTTCAACTAATTAAAGCTGCGATTATCAAAGTAGCTGTATTCAAGACACAATTGAAGCAACTAGAATCCACTCTAGAGTCTGTAACTCCGATTGTCCTTCAAATAGATAAGTTAAATAGAGATTTAGATCAGCAGCATGAAACAAAAAGGTTGAAAGAGATACTTGATCAAGGCAAACAACTTGTGGGCAAGTGCTTAACGGTGGAACAGTGGAATTTGTGGAAAACATACCGTTATGCCACAAAACTCCAGGAGCTGGATAGCTCAATTTTAAGGTTCATTCAGTTGGATTTGCTAGTACAAAATACTAGAGATGGCAAAGTTCTTCTTGTGGGAATGGAAGACGTGAAGAAAGTCGGCACAGAAACTCAGGTGGACGTGAAAGAAATAAAAGACTTATTGTTGCAGAGATTAAAAAGTGAGAATGGAAGCATAGGACCACGCTCAGTACCTAATCCTCCAAACTTTATCCTCGGATTGGATGATCCGTTGAAAAAGATCAAAAAAGACTTGTTGAAGAAGGGCGCGCAAGTGATCGTGGTGTCAGCTCCTGGAGGATCTGGAAAGACTACACTTGTAAGGAAACTTTGCCAAGATGATCAAGTTAAAGGTATCAATTTATGCTATACGTAAATTTATTTTGTTGATTAGTTGATTCTTTTTCTTCAGTTGATCTTAGAAGATTATTCTGTTAATTATTGGATTAATTATAACGGATTTGACCTTGGAACTTATATAGTTTGGCTTAGTAAAATAACCCCCACTTCCCAGCTGCTCTTTGAGAATCTGCTGACTGAAATAGAATCTGTTTTACAAAGAACTAAGCCACCACAATAGCATCCCCAGCTAATCAACTTAACCACAACAAGATGAAGGGAGAAGAGAGAAGAAGACGAGGGAGAGAGATAAAAAGCGATGGTTTTTTATTATTATTTTATTTTACTTAATAATTTTATATTATTTACTTATTTGTCTATTGAAATTAAATATTCATGTTATTTTATAATTTTCCAATGAAATGACCAAAATACCCTTAGACTGTTTAGGGCTCCCAAACGACAGTTGGGAAAGTGGGGTTAAAAATTTCCCCATCGAATAGCTTATGATGCACTTTCCAGTTATGCTAGATGATCAAAAACAGATCACCTCTGTTGCATTGGTGGAATATTTTTGTCCAAAAGGCTTGAAACCTTAGAAGTAACAAAAATGTTTTGGTACAATTTTTGCTTCTTAAGTCATTTCTGGTGCACATTTGGAGTATTAGGTAATTTACTTAAGAAAATGGTTTGTTCACAATGTATTATGTGAAAATGGTTTTTGGGACTAAGTTTGAGATTTTTACTTAAGAAATAATTAACTTTAGTTATAAGTTATGAAAATAATCAGCTAATAAACGAATTCTAGCGTTTAGTAAATCAAATTTTTGAAGTTACTATGCTTTCAAAAACTAGTCTTAATTTTCTTGGAACATTTTCAGACTTGCTAAAAAATTGAAAACAGATCACCTCTGTCCCACTGGTGCACTATTTTTGGCCAAAATCTTTGAACACTTAACATCAATAAGGATGTTTTGGTGTATCCCTTAATTGAATTTGATTAGGAAATTGAAGAAGAAATTGTTGTTCCCTAACTGCTTTATGCATCTGGAGGGATTTGGAATAGGTCATTTGTTCATGTAAAATATTATTTGGAGATCGATGAAGCATTCTCACATGGTATATTTGAACAGAAAAATTCAAGCGCAACATTTTCTATGTCACTGTATCTGAAACACACAATGTGAAGCTCATAGTACAGAACATATACGAGCATAAGGGTCACCACGTGCCTCAGTTTACAACAAATGAAGAAGCAATTAGTAAATTGGAACTATTGCTGAAGGAAATGGAATCAGAAGCTATATTGTTGGTTCTTGATGATGTCTGGTCAGGGTCGGAATCCATGCTCCAAGATTTCCAGTTCGAATTGTCCGATTACAAGATTTTGGTGACATCTAGATATAAATTCCCACAATTTGGCTCTGGACATACTTTGGAACCATTGAATGAAGAAGATGCCATCAACCTTTTTCGTCATTCAGCAATCCTACCAGATGAGAACTCATACAATCCAAATGATAATATTCTCAATGAGGTGCTTTTTCAATCTGCAGTTACAAACATACACATGTGTGCTTATTTTTACACTAACATATCATATCTATACAAACCCCTGTGATATTATTGCATGATTATCACATCATCAACCTCAATTGATATTATTAATTTTTAAAATTTATTCTTCCAATCATTACATTTCATATCAGTTTGTAAAGTTCCTATAAACTAGTTTGTAATAGTAGTATTATTCATATGAAAGCATATTTCAGCCAACCAAATCAGTTTTTGAATATAGTAGAAAATTTTCATGCTGCTTTGATCACGAAATCAATAGATATTGACAAATTTAGCAGTTGCATTGTAAATTAGTGTTTTGAACTGATGAAGCAAACTTTAATCTTGTGTGAATCATTTTCAGATAGTAAAAGCCTGTAAGAGATCTCCACTAGTCCTTACCGTAGTTGGTAAATCACTGCGTGGGCGGCCTGCAGAAGTCTGGAGAAAAAGAGCAAAGGACTTGGCTCAAGATGCAACTATTTTCGATTCCAACAATGATATCCTTATTCGTCTCCGAAGCAGCTTGGATGTCTTAGATGATGAGGTCAAGCAGTGTTTCATGGACCTTGGTTCATTTCCTGAGGACCAAAGGATTCCTGCCACTGCCTTAGTTGACATGTGGAGCGAACTATATAAACTGGATGAAGATCTTGATGTCATTTTCAACCTTGGTGAACTATCCGATCAAAGTCTGGTTAATTTGGTGCGCCCAAGGTTTGTATTGCTGGCTATGTATTCTCTATGATAATTTAGCTAAAAGCTTTCTCTACCCAGTTTATAGGATAGGACAGAAGCATTTGTTTGAATAACTAGTTTCAGTGAACTATTTGAGCATTTTGTCGCTATCTGTGCAGCTGCATGTGCTAATTACTTTGATCTCATTATTCTCAAATTAGGCTGGCATTACAGAATAATTAGTTTGAATAATTTGATTCATTATTGCCAAAAGGAAGAATCCAAACTATAACAATTGTTAACAAAATTTTAATCATTTTTAATGATTAGGAGACTACAGTTAGCTTGATATATATTGATTTGGAGACTATAGGACGCAAAATATAATATTGTTCTATTGTATTTAACTTGAATGTTTAACTCTTGTTCTGTTGTTTCTTTTCATTATTTTTTATTTTGTTAAAATATATGTTTTAGAATACATGAATAACCATATAAAATTTTTATCAATAATATCTTTAGTACCAATAATGTCTGAAAATATTTCAGTAAACCCTTTATTGGAAAGTTGATGAGAAACATTTTATTCTCCCTGAGCAATCAATTTTTGTCCATTCATCAGGAATAGTGACGATGGCAGCTACAATGATTACTTTGTCACACAACATGATCTTCTCAGAGAGATGATTATCCATCAAAACAAGTTGGAACCAGTAGAAAAGAGGGAAAGAATATTCATAGAAAAAAAGGAAAATGATTTTGATGGGTGGTGGTTGGAACAAAAGCAGAACCCTCTTAAGGCTCGTCTCATGTCAATCTCCACAGGTTGTTTATACCTTTTTCTAATCTCCACTCTGAAATAATGTACACATAATCCTTTTTTCTTCTTTCATTTTGTCTCCATCATCTCACACCGTGTAACACATAATACGCAGATGAAAAATTCTCATCCACTTGGTTCAACTTGGAAGCTCCTGAAGTTGAGGTTGTAGTTCTTAATATACGATCCAAGAAGTACACCTTGCCAAATTTCATGGAGAAAATGAAAAAGACGAAGGTTCTGATAGGCACAAATTATGGATTCTCTCCGGCTGAACTGAGTAACTTTCAACTCCTTGGTTCTTTACCTAATCTAAAGAGAATTAGATTGGAGCACGTTTCAATTCCTTCTTTCGACATGACAACAATGCAAATGAAGGATCTGCAAAAGATATCATTGGTTAGGTGTAATATTGGTCAGGTTTTCAGAAACTCCACCTTCCGGATTTCATATACGTGTCCCAATCTAAAGGAAATCGACATTGATTATTGCAATGATCTCACTGAATTGCCTGAGGGGCTTTGTGAGATTGTCTCCATCAGAAAGCTTAGTATCACCAATTGTCATAAGCTGTCCATACTACCTAAAGGGATTGGCAAGCTAGTAAATTTACAAGTGCTAAGACTTGCTTCATGTACTGATTTGGAAGAACTGCCATACACGATTGGGGACTTATCTAATTTGAACTTTCTTGATCTATCTGAATGCCTAAGCATCAAGGAATTGCCTATGCAGGTAGGTAGGTTACGCAGTTTAAAAACACTCTGCATGAAAGGATGCTCTAGTTGTAATCTACCTAGATCAATTATAAATCTTAAGCAACTAGAAGTTGTGAGATGCGATGAGGAGACAGCCTACAATTGGAACGATTTTATGTCCGTTCTCNCCAAATCTAAGGGTGGAAAAGCTTGAAGAAGATACCAATGCATTCGTGCTAAGTTTAACCAGCCTTTGATCGTTTTTAGTTTTGTTTGAACTTGTGATATGTGACTTACGAATTATCCATACTCTTTTAGATTAATTCACAGGCACTCTGTTGACGTAATATATAAGACTTTTGTATAATAATGTCTTGCTTACATTATGACAAAATTTGGTTTGCTAGTCCTTCGTGTTAAGAATTTTAATTAAACATGGTAAAATGTTATTTTTTCTTTCAATGGTTGGCTTGCAATTATTTTGTTNTTGAGTTACTTTCAACTTTTGAACTATCACAGTGATAAGAAGGTTTTGGTGCAATAGTTGTTTCTTAATTCTGCTCGATGAATATACATACCCCGATTTGGATTAGATGATTTATTTATCAAAGAAAAAAAATCATTTTGTTAATGCGAAGAAATCGCACCCATTAGTTAAAGGACAAACAGATAAAATAGTAACAGAGATGATGGAAATGCCCTTATGTTGATGGGATGGAGTGTGATTGGCTTGTGACTCTGGGTAGGAATGTTTTCAGACCAGCGGAGTTGGCTGGCCAAGAGTTGGGGTCTAAAGGTCGACAAGATGAGGCTTATTTTTTGTTGAACAACAAAAGGAACACAAACTACACAAAGGAATACAAAACAAATAAAGTAGAANGAGAATAAAGTTGAGAGAAAAATGAGTGGATTGTATATTGTACAATATATTGTTGCTAGGGTTTAGAAAGACATTATTTTTCTTTTATATACAATAGTGAATATAGTAATAATAAATATTAACATCTCGCTTCAAACTCAAGGAGGCATGGAAATAGCTAGCTTGAGTTTCAAAATGAGATCTACAAGCAGATGAGAGGAGAGGGTTTGGTGCCATCACATCAGCAAGCTGATCCATAGAAGAGACAGAACGTAGCCGCAGAGTGACACAACAAAGATGATGACAAACAAAGTGGTAGTCAGTCTCTATATACTTGGTCCACTCATGGAAAACATTATTATGAGCAATTCAAATAGCATTCTTGTTGCCACAGTAAAGAGGAGTGCTAGTGAGCTGAGGAGCACCCATATCAAACAGTATCCAATAAAGCCAGATCAGGTTAGAAGTTGTATTAGCCAAAGCACGATATTCGGCTTCCATGGTAGAGCGAGCAACAACAAAATGTCGATAAGAGAAGAGCCAGGTGAGAAACAATAGCTAATAGTAGAATGTCAATCGACAAGATCATCGGCCTAATGAACATCGACGTAAGCCCGTAAGTCAAGGGATATGGATAAAGATAAATGAAGGCCTACTAACAAGATGAACAACATAAGCAATATCCGAGCAAGTGAGAGTAAGGTAAATAAGATTGCCGACCAGTTGGCGATAAAGGGTCAAATCTAGTTGGAGTTCGTCGTTAGTAGCTAGAAGTTTGATAGTAGGTTTAAGAGGACTAGTGATAGTCTTGCTATTTATGATGCTAGCTTTTGAAAAAAGTTTTGACGCATACTTGGCTTGTGAAAGATGGTACATATCAGATCCAGAGGCAACCTCAAGACCCAAGAAATAACTCAGTGTTGCTAGATCTTTCATTTCAAAGTGCTTACTCAAAAACTACTGAAGGGTACGAATGCCTACATCATCATTACCAGTAATTTCATGTCATCAACATAAAGAAGAAGTAAAATAATACCCGAATAAGTCTTCCGAAGAAAGAGTGCAAAATAATAGGCACTAAGAGTGAAACCCTATTGAGATATGATAGAATTAGACTTAGAGAACCAAGCTCCAAGGGCCTGCCTGAGACCGTAAAGAGCACATCAAAGCCAACAAACCTTATGAAAAGGATGTGCATAACCTGGAGGTGGCTTCATATAAACTTCTTTGGTAATCATCATAACCTAGTTCAAAGGAAAAAGAGTCCGGAGTTTGACTCATCCAGTGCATTCTCAAATAAGGGAAACCAAGCCAAGGGAAGACATACAAAGTCACCAACATCAAGGGTAGCACTAGTGCTCATAAAAAATGTGTAGCAAGTCTCCAAATAGAGAGAGTTTTATACTTGTTGATATAGAAAGAGGATTTTGATGAAAAACTTCTTGTGCTTAAGTTATTGCTACTGTTGGAGCATCTCACTTCAAAGAAAGACAACGGTTTTAAAGTCAAGTGCTTAAAGCTCTCAACCTATTCTTGTACAAACCAAGTTCATTGCCTGAATTTAAGAGTAAAATAACATGTTATGAGTAGATGGAACTTTGTCAGTATTCCTTTTTCTTGATAGCACAGAGGCATAGAGGTAAATACCAAGGAAAGACTCAATATTCAAGAAGGTATTCTTGACATCCATCTCAAATAAAGGCAATAACAAGTAGAAAGCGAACATAAGTAAGGCGAGCAACAGGAGCAAAAGTTTCCTCGTAATCAATGCCATATTCCTAAGTAAACCCTTATACAACAAGTTGAGCCTTGTTACATTCAACTAATCCATCTGCCTGAGCCTATTCGACTTGTGGGTTTTGTGGGTTAGGGTTTTGGTAGGGAATCCTCTTCTACTCATCTCTATTCTGTTTTAATCGGTTATTGCATAAATGTGGGTTAGGGTTTTGTGGGATTTAGCCCATTTCCACTTGTGGTTGAAAGATCGAACCCGAATATGGATCTAGTGGGTGATTTGTAGAGATTTATTATACTTTTGAACTAGGAAAATAGAAATATAAAGCTTTTGCGCGTGAGAAGGTTTTGGGTCACGTGATATTCGTTGGTTTGGTATGGATTGAGCATGGGTCTTGGTTGTTAGGTTATCATGAGGGATTGGGCATGCAAAATGTGTCCACATAATGGTTTTAGAGTATTTGTCGTTTTGGATTGAGACTGTGCGTAATCGTGAATATTGGTGAGAGGCGAGTCTGAGATGTGGAATGATGGAGCGAATCTTGGATTGAACTTACTTAGTGTGCTGGAATCTATGGAGTGCGCTGATGAGTGGTCGGTGTATAACTTTGCTTGGTGTGCGGGGATTCACTTAGTATACAGGTAGTCTATGTGGTAACCCGAAAATCTAGAAACAGTGATTTAAGGATGTGAGTGAAAGATTTCAAAGTTAAAAAATCAGAAAAATAATTTTCGGTATATAAGGGATAACACAGACGTGATGACATCGTGTATGTGAGTATTCGGAGGAATATAGGAGTTTTTAGGAAATTAAACTAAAACTAATTTTACACGGGCTCATGGATTTTTCGTCTTTAGTGTCAGATGTGTGGATTTTGATGGCCACATGAGTGGAATATAGATGGATTTGGGTTAATGTCGAGATTTCGGGGTTTCGGGATGAATTCCTGAAATTCTGATAGGTTTGAAAAATTATAGAAACACCCCCATAACCCAAAGTCTATATAAACTGTATAGGAGGCCAAAACATTGAGAAAACTATAGAAACACCCCTGGTCATCGAATGTCACTATTTTCGATGACCGTTCATATTCCTTGTCGAGTTAGGCCCTATGGCTGGTGGCAATGGAACCATCTCAGCCTACTGATCATCATGGTGGTCTCTGTTTCTCTATCAGGTGTCGGAATCGATCGGATCGATGCTGAAAATGTTCACCTACGTCGATCGATGATCTATCATTTCCGGTGACGACAGCCTGTACCACTGGTCGGGATCTCTTCCTCTCGACCTAAGGATCTTGGAACTGGTCCCCTATCGACCGTCTGATATCTGGATCACCGAAAAATGGAAAGAAACCATTCGGTTTTCATTTCTCTGATCTGCCATCTCCGGTCACCGTCTTACCTCCCGTTGACACTGTTGCACTCAACTCAACGAGACGACTCCGGTGGTGGTTCCCGATCACCTAGTGTGTTTTCAACAAGTGGACACCTTCCACGGCTGCGACTGGCTAATTCCAAGTAGCCCCCTTCAGCTTCATGTCTTGGCACCTGCACCTTATTCAGCCAACCCCCCATTGTTTTAGATTTTGGCAGTTTGCCCTCTGCCAACACAAGGACCCCCAAGAGTTTGCAAGTTAGCAATCTCACACCCAACCCCTCCCCCCTTCTTGTCTATTTTTGTATAGTTTATGAGTTTATAGTAATACCCTTGGGATAGAAAATATCATTTTAACCCCCGATTACCGTTTTGCATGGTTTAACCCCGCTACTCTAAGGACTCATCCGGGACCACTGGGACGCATGGATTTGTAATACAGATGAGGAAATGAGAGAAAAAAAGGTTTGAGAGCAACGATTCAGATATCGACATAGGGGTTTCTAATTATGCATTTTATTCTGTTTTGAATGCATGTGAATTTACTTTAATGTATGGCTTAGGAAATAGAGACTGTATGTGATTGACGAATAGGGTATTAGATGGATCAATGGATCAGGGTGTTATGGACATATGTATGATTTTACAAATATATACGATTAGTTAGGATACTGGACGGAACATGTAAGATTGTGATGACGGAATGGACCCGATGCTGATTATGGGTTACGAGTACCATATGGGACGATACCCAGGGATACAAATAGGGTACGGGTGTCACGCGAGGGACGACATGGTATGGGTTGGACGTTATGCAAGCTGCGTACGCGTAACCGCGGATCACGAAATGAGTGAGATACGACATATGGATATATGCGCATGATGAGAGGGATGGGATACGGGCAATACATTGGTCGTGCATCATGAGATAGTTGAGAGATGGGAGGTGTCCGAGTATGTGATTGTGAGTCATGGGACGTATGGGACATGGGTTATACGGTAGTACACATTGGTAATGCAATGGACGAGTTATGGATTATGCGTGAGATACGTAAGTGTACGTACGTAAATAGATGGATAAGATACGAGTGAGCCGTACGTGAATGAGACTGTACAGGATAGTGGTAATCAATTAATAGTCATGGGATCGGATGCGATGTACATGGTAGAGTAACCGAGGTGGGCTCGATATTGACTGTAGATGTATAATAGCGAGATCGTAGTATGGGATAGGTACGAGAGTACAGAGATACAATGATGAATGTACACGTTAGGTTTGACGACGGTACTGATTATACGAGTGGACCCCAGATTACCCTAGTCAAGTGTATTAGTAATCCAAGGGGAGAGGTATTGCAGCATGATAGGGATTGCCATGTTGTGTGTTGGTCACGCTCAAAATTAACCTTCGGCTAAGCGGTTGTTGTAGCGTAGCTTTAGGTATCGAATCCACAGGG
>JANLJB010000527.1:2698-14131 GCA_026212285.1 Bursera cuneata
TTCGTTTGTTTTTTGTTTCTGGTTTGTGTGTATGAATCCCATGACGGGTGTTGGTTCCCGCCGTTGGTACGCCACTGTTACACGGCACGGCTGTGTTAGGTTTGTCATCGCAATTAATTTTTGAAATCACAGGCTTTCGTTTGGGTGACCATGGTTGGTCCACGTAAATGAAGCTTATTCGTTTCATTATTTGTGCATATCAATTAAATCGTTCACGATGGAATCTTCGTGAGTCCATTATTTACATGAGTTAGCAATCATCAACACTTTTGATTGCTTGCTACTTCTTAAAATCCTTATGGAATATATACATTAGAACTCAAACTGCATTTCTGGTGCGTAACCAAGTGCATTAAGATGAGCAGCCATGGCTTCGTTCATGCCTGGAGGTCCACATCTCAAGATCTGCCAAAACCATGAGCTGCAACTTAAGTGNAAGAATCTAGTTGCAAGTTTACAAAATTTATGTTATTTCGGATTAGATATAAAGGATAATAGTTTAGAAGAAAAACATCAATAGTTCATAGATAAACCATAATATCAGGGGCTGGTGCTGGACAATGCTTCTGAATAATTTCCTTAGTCACGTATCCAACGCCACCATTCCATGCCTCCGGAGCCTAATATTGTATTCAATTAGTATTAACTCTTTTTTTTTATTAAAGAATAATTAAGGATTAAAATAATACACATACCTGGTTTAAAACGTAATATATTTTGAAACGATCAGAAAATTTGAAAACAAAGTTGTCCAATTCTTCCTGTAAACATTTATAGACTCGATTAAATGTAAGATATCNAGATTCTTACTTGCTATATAGTATCTTGCTATGCTACAAGCTTAAATATTACTTGATATATAATGTCATGCTACGCTACAAACTTGAATTAATTAATGAAGATTTCGCAGAGAGTATTCATTATTTATCATTCATTTTTAACATACTTATGTGCGATATAAATCTAAGAAAAAAGATATGGTTAACCTTGGCATATATATATATAGATATATATGAAGTTGACAAACTAACCTTCAAAACAATATCTTCAACCGTGATATTAGCATAGATAAGACTCAAATTGGTCTTGTCTTTAGGATTCTCTAATATGGCTCGAGTGAGCTNGAAGACACAAGAAAAAATGAATCGACTAACCTTGTCTAAGCGCTTTCCTCCTCCTATCTAATATATATTAAACTGGCATGAAGAAAAAAAGAAAGAAAAATCCTTAAAAAATTTAAAAGGTACAACATATGTACCTGAAACATTGGGGTGATGCCCCTGCCTCCCGCAATCATCCCAAATGCTCGAGCTTGGCCAACTTTGTATTTCCAAGGCCCCTGAAGCATGAAAACACAACATTAGTATTAATGCAAGACTCACAAAATAAGATCTTCTTTAATTGTCTTCGTGTATATCAAAATGACAAAATGTTATTAATTACTTGTTCAGGACTACTTGCACATACAATAAATTGGTAATCTTATTATTTAGTTTATTTATCTCCTTAAATTCCGCAGTTGTGATTGAACATCCCAAAGAGACATATCCTTGAAGAGGAGATGCATGTACATGGGGTCCCTTTACTGCCAGATAATCTCCTTCTTTCATTTCCCTTAAATGGTGAGACATCTTTCCCATAGGATACATCTGCCAATTAATCATACATACAAGCATAAATTCATGGTTAAATGAGAGGAAAGAAAGAAGTGATAATTGAATTTTCGGTTGTGAAATTCCACTGCATATACCTTTATAACTAGTTCAAAGTAACCAACATCTGAATCCAGAGTTATTGGGGTATATGGTCTTGTAACTACATTACCTTCGCTATCCTTTCCCCTGCTCAAACCAGTTGAATATGTAATAGATTTTCAGAAAGTGATCTTTTGTCTTGTTGCATATATGTAAGCAGAAATAAGTAATGGACACAAATTGAAAATCCCAAACCTGCAAACTACATGTTGTCCAACAGGAAGGCCCAACACTGAATTAGGCCTTGGGAGAGCAAATCTGAACCTAGCAACATCATGGCTGAGTTGAGTTTTTTTAACAAGCTTGAATTCCTTGAACCTCTCAGGGTCTAAGCTGCCTGAAAAATTACCACTGCACTACTCAGTTTTCTGTATCAAGCTATCGATCAATTAAGAAGCTAAAAGGAGCACGTAAAACTATTCAAAGACTATACAAGTATATATATGTCTGCGTTATTATTAATCTCTAACCTTTTGGTTTCCTGGTTTGACGAAAATAGAGAGCAGCAGTGCAGAGTGCTGCAACTGCAGCAACAATGAACTCAAGTAGTTCAGCATAGGATACTTGCATGAAATCCAATTTGATTTTGCCAACCTCAAAGGTCATATTGAATGGTAGAGTGTACATTTTGCATACGACAAGCGAAGGATTGCTAAAGCTTAGGTTATATAATGTCTTTGTTTTATGCTTTGCTTGGTATTGTCACCTCTCTCATTATTACCTTTACATGCTTATAAGAAACTTGTCACTGAAATATAAAGGAATAAGAGAAGGTATGAAGCAAGAGATCAAGAAAAGTGCTTTATGGGTCTCAAAATCAAAATTTTAATCAGATTTTCTGATAGCGTTTTTCACCTAATTTATTACTTTGAGTTTGATATAGAAGGAACCTCATTGCGAGCCAGGAAATTAGCAAGAGAAATTTACTGATGCTCAGGCTCAGCCGAGGCTGCTTAGCTTTGGATGGACCAAAAATAATAAACAAGTTACACAGAATAGGGATTAGCAAAAGTATACGGACTAGAAACTAAATTATTGCTCAATAAGTTAGAGCTACAGCTTAATGACTTTGGAATTGATTGTAAAAGCAGTTACTAGAAATAGGATCAATTACAAGGTTTGCATTTCAGGAAAGCATTGCAACTGATTCTTGGAAACTCGACACAAGCTTGTGGAAGGGATTTTGTTAGCATATATATATCAGCAGTTTGGTGCTCCATTGGAACATATATATATCTCACAGCAACTCGAACTTCCTCTAATAAATGAATATCTAGCTCAATGTGCTTAATTTGCTCTAGCTAGCATGAAGATGAAACTAGCAACCCTGCCAACATTTTGTTTTTATTGTATTGAGTTGTTGAAGTATGATAATAACAAGCACATTAATGTATGCCAGGCGTTATCGGGATCTGCTAGCAACCATATTGTTACATTGTGATCATTTCAGGCTCCAATGATAAGATATTGAAAAAAAATGAACTTAAAACCTTATCTTTCGACTCCTGATATTGCTGCTTTACAGGTGTTCAATGTGCAGCAAGGAGCTTTCTGGATGATTTCCTTGATGATTTTGACAACAGCCAGCCATACACTTAACCAAGAGTAGTAAAAGAACGCGACACTATGGACCATTTAGACTTGATGTGTTCCTTTCGAAGCCCTTTATTTCAGCTTTATTCAGTCATAGGGTCACGAGTACACAGGTTCAGTAGTGATAATAATGGAATCGATGTTAAAATTTATAAGTGTTCTTGAAATGATTCTATCTGACCGGAATCTAAAGGCATCATTGCCATGCATATCGTTCTGAGTGAAATTAAGCAACTTTACTTCCAACATGGTTTTACAATTGGGGTTGATTTGAAGATATTTTTCTGAATAATCTGTTTCATGTTTTCTCAGTTTGTGATTCAAAACTAAACAAAAAGCACGTATGCACGCAGGAGAATTTCATTTAAAAGTTGTGTCCATCTTTTTAGTGCATGGTACCGAAATAATCATACAAACATGATAATATGTGGTATTCTAGACTCTTGAAGATTAATAGGATTCGATTCAATCCAAAATCCATAACCCGACCCACAAGTTAAAGAACAGTCGAGTATCAATCCTACGAATGTTCTAGAAAGATTATTTGATAAATAAACAAAATTGAAAACCGTGTTTCAAGTTGTGAACACGCTCATGCTCAGGCTCAGGCTCTCTAGATTAAATCTATATTCAAAGTCTAGCCGGCTAGCCACCTGATCAAAGTGTTACGTAACCTACCTGCTCAACTTTCTTTGAAAATTAGTAAAATTAGAAAAAACAAAAAAAACTTGTCGGTACAAGACAAACCCCACGACAACTATTAGTCGACGTGTACATTCTTTTGGTTAGACTTTTAAAACTCATCTAGAAAATGAATTAAATTCAAAGAACTCAAAAAAATGATACCCATGAAAGTCAATTTATATAGATTGACACGTTCCATTAAATGATAATAGTATTCAATCAGTAAACATTTGCCCACCAATCTCTATTTGATTATTTAATGTCTAAAGATATATATATATATATATTAGAAAGAGCTGAAATGGAAACTCATTATTATTTAATGTCATTGATTCATTTAATTTTTAACATTTAGATGGAATAGGATTCGGTTGGGAGTTATTTTTATCCAACTAATTAAACAATCAAGACTTTTTCAAAATAAATTCTACTTTTATAATGAAACTTTAGGAGACGATTTGCAAAAATAATCAAACTCGAGAGGAGTGAATCGAAAAATAATCAAAAAATTAATTTTTTTTTTATTATTTATTCAAACCGTTAAGTTCGTATGTCTGTAGATATTGATCGGTTGACCCTTTAACTCAAAACGAGCCAATAATCTATTTATTTTAGATAAGTCGAAGGCTTGTAACAGATTTAACAGGTCAACAAACTAATATTTATAGACCTACGAACTTAACCGATTGACTAAATAATCAAAATTTTTAATTTTTTGATTATTTTTTAATTCAATTCCTTAATTTTTGTTATTCTACATTATTCCTAAACTTTACTTTCATATATATTTCACTATTAAATCTGTTTCTACAAAATTTCCGAAATACAGTACCCTTACCATTGTACCAATTTCATAAAATATTTTTCTTATTTTTGAATTTTAATTTGGGGATATAAAAACCCATTCTCCGAGATTGCATTAATTTGAAGATTCTCCACCAACTATTGTCAAATATATTTAGAAATTTTCTCTAATTTATTTATTTATAAATTTAAAAAAATATTTTCTTTTGAAAAATAAAATAAAATATATCACATCATCCTTATATCCATGGATATAAAATAAAATTAAAAAATATATAAATATATATAATCGGACGTGAATAAAGTAATAAACGGAATTTTAACAAAGGAATGAGTATTATTGTAATTAAAAGCGATGGCTAAGTGGTGAGCCATCTTTTGACTTTGACGTTTGACTTTTAAGCCCAGAGCAGAGTTATCAATTATGGCTGCATGAGTTGTAAACGTGAAAAACGTGTGGATTGCCGTTCCTAAATCTTCATCTCTTTTTGGCTTAAACTCCAAAATTTACAAATATTTTATCACTTTTAATTATAGTTTACATAATAATATAGTATTTAATTAAATTTTAAGTGGAGGTGAAAATTCGTAATAATCGAATTAAGTCTATTCAAATTGATTATACTAATAATTTAACTAGTCAATTGTAATCTATTTCAGTGATCTTTATTTGAATTAAAAATTCAAACCTCAATTTTATATATTTGTTTTCGAAATTTCATCAACGAGAGACGGAGATACCACGTGTCATACAAACTATTAATTTTGTATGATTGACCCAATAGAATAAGTTACGTTGAGGTTAGATAAGTATTTTTCATGGTGAGGACAAATCACCTTCCTCTACGTATTGAAACAGAAAGTTATCTTAACCATACGACACGTACATACAAATTCAAGTTTACCTATGCTGTATTTACACCGTTACACGAAATCAATCTATAAAAGATACTCTATAATCTCCTACGTAATCGCTAGTGGTGGCGCCGGCGGCGCTCGGGCACTGCATTATTGTTCCGTACTTAATGAAGAGTGATGCCAAAGTTAATAAAGCAAAGAAATGACGTTACAATTTAAGGCAGGCTTGCGCAGCGACTCAGGGAGTGGTTGAAACTTAACGCCATAATTAAATTAAGGTAAACTTGAGATCGATTGACACCCTCGAGGTTTAGCCCTGATAAGATATACTCCCTTGAAAGTTCAAAATAACATAAACGTCCCGTTAGAGAATCTGTTGACTGTTTTAGAATCTTCTGTTTAAAGTCTTTTTTAACCCTGTTTATCTATTAAAAAACTAATAAAATATTTACTCTCAAAAGATAAAAAAATTAATACCTATATATAATATTAAATAGATATTGTATCGCCCTCATAAACGCTCCGCCAAATATTGTATCGCCCTCCTGGAACGCTACGACAGCTCCAAGTTTAGCCCATTTAAAGGGACATTAAGACCACTTTGGTAAGAAAAATTCGATTGTATAGAAAAGGAAGAGAACCCATTTGTGTATGAAAATTAGGTTTGGTTCTGGATAACTTTTGGTGAATTGGGGGAGAGGAAGAAGAATAACTTTAGCGTTGGTTTCCCTAGACATGACGGTGAAGAAACTGGAGGGGAAGAGGAAAGGAAACCGGCGATCAGAGGGAAGAGGGGGAAAAATGAAATTGTGTAAGAACTGGAGGAAAGAGAGACGAAATTGTTTTTTTTTTTAAATTAATATATAATTATTTTTTTAATATTTTGGTGAATTTCAAATGACTAAATACCCTTACGCCGTTACAGACAGCAGACTGAATCCTGGGTGGTTACATTAATATTCCGAATGTTGAGGAGAGTGTACTAAAAGGAAATAAACAAACAAAAATGAAGCTGTAACTTTCTCAAGTTTTTCAATTCTATTCAGAGGGAAACTTGGATAAGAAAAAGGTCAAAATCAGGTGGCCCATTTAAGAAAATTAAAGAAAAAGAAAATCCAAAATAACAAACTTACCGCTAGGAATACGAAGTGCTTCTAGAAGCGAGAGGAGACCAGCTTAGCTTGTTAATGTTCACTTTCACATCTGCAAGAAGAAGGTGAACAAGACTTTTGGCATGTTTTTCGTTGTTGTCGCCACACATTACGTCTAGACGATTCCCTCATTTCTTGTAAACTTCGCTCTCTAATTATGTTATCTCTCTCTATCTCTAGACAACCTTCATTGCCTGCCTTTGACTATCTCTTTGTTGAACCAGAATGGAAAGATATCTAGCACACCTCTTCAACAAAATATATGCACACACCTTTCGCTTTCTCTCTGCTAATGCTCTGCTTTACAGCAAGTTCTGACCAGCTTTTCTTTTAATCTGTACAAGATAGAGAATTGTTGCTGTTGCTGTTGTTGTTTACGTGGGTTGTCTTCATTAAGCTGTTCTGGTTCTGGGTTTTGTTTGTTTTCTCAATCTTTCCTGCTGGTTTCGTGTTTTTTGGTTCGAATTACTATCTTTGCATCCCCTGAATTTGTTCATGGTTGACTTTAAGCTGCTGAGGAGGCCTTTGGTCTCTGGATCACTGCCTCAGGGTGGCTGCTTTTGATGCAATCTGGTATAGTGACAGACACCCAAGAGCTTGTGCTGTTTCTGCTTTCTCTGATCTAGTCATAAACGAGTCTTGTCGATTTTTGATTGTTTGTTGGGATGGAATCTAGGAGTAAGATTGAGAATTCAGGGGATACAGAATCGAATATCAATTCATCGTCACATAGAACTGAGTCGAATTGCAATTCATCGTCACGGAAAAGTGTTTCTTCGATCCAGTCAAAGGCTTCTCGTGGGAATTCGATAAGAGAAGTCAATTTTGATTATTCAGGATCGAGGGCCTCACGTGGGAATTCGATAAGAGAGGTCGGCTTTGGTGATTTGGGATCCAAGCCTGTGCGGTATGGATCACGGGGTGCTGATTCAGAGTCGCTTAGTGTGTCCCAGAAAGAGATCAATGAAGAGGATGCTAGGTTGGTGTATATAAACGATCCTGCCAAGACAAATGAGAGGTTCGAGTATGCTGGAAATTCGATACGGACTGGAAAGTATTCAATCCTTACATTCTTGCCCAGGAATTTGTTTGAACAGTTTCATAGAGTTGCATATATATATTTCCTCGTGATTGCAGTGCTAAATCAGCTTCCTCAGCTTGCAGTTTTTGGCCGCGGGGCTTCCATTTTGCCTTTAGCCTTTGTTCTGTTGGTTACAGCCATTAAGGATGCCTATGAGGATTATAGACGGCATAGGTCAGATAAGATTGAGAATAATAGATTGGCTTGGGTTTTGGTGAATGATCAGTTTCAACAAAAGAAATGGAAGGAGATTCGGGTGGGTGAAATTGTGAAAATTCATGCTAATGATACTCTTCCGTGTGATATGGTGCTGCTCTCCACTAGTGATTCAACTGGGGTTGCATATTTACAGACTATTAATTTGGATGGGGAGTCGAATTTGAAGACTCGGTATGCTAAACAAGAGACTCTTTCCAAGATCCCTGAAAAGGAGAGCATCCATGGGTTGATTAAGTGTGAGAAACCCAATAGGAATATATATGGTTTTCAAGCTAATATGGAAGTTGATGGGAAAAGGCTGTCACTTGGGCCTTCAAATATTGTTCTTCGAGGCTGTGAGCTGAAAAATACTGACTGGGCATACGGGGTAGCAGTTTATACTGGCCGTGAGACAAAAGCGATGCTTAACAACTCTGGTGCTCCATCTAAGAGAAGCTGGCTTGAGACACATATGAACTCAGAGATCATCAAGCTGTCTCTTTTCCTCTTTGCTTTGTGTACAGTTGTTTCTGTCCTTGCAGCTATCTGGTTGAAACGTCACAAGGATGAATTGGATTTTATGCCTTTTTACAGGAGAAAAGACTTTTCTGAAGAAGAACCTAAGAACTATAAGTATTATGGATGGGGACTGGAGATCTTTTTCACTTTCCTCATGTCAGTTATTGTGTTCCAGATAATGATCCCTATTTCTTTGTACATTTCTATGGAGCTTGTCCGGGCTGGCCAGGCATACTTCATGATCCAAGACACTGGAATGTTTGATGAGTCCTCAAATTCAAGATTTCAGTGCAGGGCTTTGAATATAAACGAAGATTTAGGACAAATAAAGTATGTATTCTCAGACAAAACGGGCACCCTTACAGAAAACAAGATGGAATTTGAATGTGCAAGCATTTGGGGAGTTGACTACAGTGGTGGCAATTTACAGGATGAGCAAGTTGGATACTCTGTAATTGGTAATGCAACTTAATTTTTAACAGTATATCTTTTTTTCATAACTGATTTTGTCTTACACAAGCTTACTATTTGATTTCTAATGTTCTATGGCATCCAGTTGATGGGAAGGTTCTGAGACCAAAGATGAAGGTCAAGATTGACCCTAATCTTTTACGCTTAGCAAGAAGTGGAAAACATTCAAAGGAAGGCAAACACATCTATGATTTCTTCCTTGCATTGGCAGCTTGTAATACCATTGTACCTCTTGCTGTTGACACATCCGATCCTACCATTAAGTTGATTGATTACCAGGGGGAGTCGCCTGATGAACAAGCATTGGTTTATGCTGCTGCTGCTTATGGTTTTATGCTAATAGAACGAACTTCTGGCCATATCGTTATTGATGTCCAAGGAGAAAGACAAAGGTAATTTGACATACTATTTTCTAAATTATTGCTACTCAGTAATAATCATCATTATGGCTATTGACCATTCTTACATTATGACCACTACCTCCAAATTAAAACTTTGTGTGGCACTACCTTAATTAGAATATATGCTTCAAAATATGGCTGCTCCAACCACTAAAGCTGCTTCTGGGATAGTATTAAGTGAAAATATAGGCCTCATTTTAAACAGAAAAACTATGATCTATTGATGATTCAGTTTTTGCGTGAAGTTCCTGCTATTTTCATCTTTTAGGAGAAGAATGGTAGCTAAAAACAAATTCTTGGCATTTACGGATGACATGCCTTTTACAATGTATGCAATATAAGCTCTAATCATTTCCAATTTATGCATTATACAAATTATATTATCATGGTAATGGAACCTAATGTAACAGTTACAGTTGGGTTGAGTGGTAAAGATCCCTGGTTCCAACCTAGAGGTTAAGAGCTCAAATCCCTTGGGGCCACTTTCTTGGCATATAATTATATCCCACAAGTTTTTTGGCTACCAAAGTTGTGACTTAGGGTACCTGTTGCTAGTTATTTCACCTTGTTCTTGCAGTGATGGACAAACATTCCTTTACTGGTAATGGAAGTTGGTGACAACTTAGTCTTGGCATAGTGGTGAACCAATTAAGTAGTAGCTATAGTTGATTACCTTTTCCTGGTCTTGTGATTCTAAACTTCAGTTGGGAACCCAGGTCTAATCTTTTCTACTTTTCGTTCAATTGTCCCTTATGGGCAGTGCAGGTTCAATGTGTTGGGTTTGCACGAATTTGATAGTGACCGGAAGAGGATGTCAGTCATATTGGGGAGCCCAGACAAGACTGTGACGCTCTTTGTAAAAGGTGCTGATACATCTATGTTTAGTGTGCTAGATAAAGCATCAAACATGAATATAGTACGGGAAACTGAAGACCATCTTCATGCATACTCCTCTCGGGGTTTGAGAACACTTGTTATTGGTATGCGGGAACTGTGTGGTTCAGAATTTGAGCAGTGGCAGTCTTTGTTTGAGGCTGCTAGCACTGCTTTAATTGGTAGGGCTGCTTTGCTTCGCAAGGTTGCTAGCAATGTGGAAAACAATCTATGCTTACTGGGTGCCTCTGGTATTGAAGATAAACTACAAAAAGGGGTTCCAGAAGCCATTGAGTCACTTAGAGCAGCTGGTATTAAAGTGTGGGTTTTGACTGGTGACAAGCAAGAAACTGCCATATCAATTGGCTACTCATCGAAGCTTCTAACAAGTGAGATGAAACAGATTATAATTAACAGCAAGTCGAAGGAGTCATGTAGAAAGAGCTTAGATGAAGCTATTGTCTTGTCTAAGAAACTTATGACTGTTTCTGCGTTCTCACACAACACTGGAGGAAATGCTGGATCCAGTGTAACACCAGTGGCATTGATTATTGATGGTACCAGCCTTGTTTATGTTCTTGACAGTGAACTTGAAGAACCAGTAAGCCTTACCAATCTCTTGTTGCCCTTAATTCTTTCTCTCAGTGATTTCATATAACTGATGCAGATTAATCATCTTGTCTTGCAGCTCTTCCAATTAACTAAAAACTGTTCTGTGGTACTGTGTTGCCGAGTTGCACCGTTGCAGAAAGCCGGAATTGTTGACCTTGTAAAAAAGAGGACTCCTGACTTGACACTTGCCATTGGGGATGGTAGGTATTCATTATTCGCTTTACTTTAGATCAATATGCGCAGCAGAACTACTATAAAAATCTTCTCATCTTTCACCGTGGTTTTGACCGATATAAGAATTCCAATGTATGCTTGACAGGTGCCAATGATGTTTCAATGATTCAAATGGCTGACGTGGGAGTTGGCATAAGTGGCCAAGAGGGTCGGCAAGCTGTAATGGCATCAGATTTTGCGATGGGGCAGTTTAGATTCTT
>JANLJB010000527.1:14172-24613 GCA_026212285.1 Bursera cuneata
TACCACTTTTGTTGGTCCATGGGCATTGGAATTATCAGCGAATGGGCTACATGTTATTATACAACTTTTACAGGAATGCCGTGTTTGTTCTTCTTTTATTTTGGTGAGTGGTTTTGGGTAGAATACAAGTTCATTGTAAGGAACCTAATTATTCCTATTAGGCCCTTTTTTATTTCTTTTTTTGGGTCCATAGGTCTTCTATTATATGCATGATGGCTTTGCTGACCATTAGTTTGCAAGTCATCTTCTAATATTATGATGTTTTATGCAGGTATGTGTTATATACTTGTTTCACTTTGACAACAGNCAATTAATGAATGGAGCAGCGTGTTGTATTCTGTGATCTACACTTCGTTGCCTACGATCATTGTTGCTATTCTTGACAAGGACCTAAGTAGGGAGACTCTTCTAAAGTATCCTCAACTTTATGGAGCTGGGCACAGACAAGAGTGCTACAACACCAAATTATTTTGGCTAACAATGATTGATACTGTGTGGCAAAGTATGGCGGTCTTTTTTATCCCTCTCTTAGCATACAGGAAGAGCAGCATTGACGTATCAAGTATAGGGGATCTTTGGACACTGGCAGTGGTTATTTTGGTTAATCTACATCTGGCTATGGACGTCATTCAATGGAATTGGATTACACATGCAGCTATTTGGGGATCTATAGTCGCAACTTGCATTTGTGTGGTTGTGATAGATGCTATACCTTCGTTACCTGGTTACTGGTATGCCCACTTTGCCAATGTTTTGTTCCACCTTTGTTATTTATTTGTATAGTTACATGTATGCCTGTTTTATGTCGTTGAGCACAGAGATGATGACACTAAGTATCATGCTTTCGTATGTTCTGTAGTAATTCTATCAGGTTGTTTTAGAAATTTTATAACCGAAGAAGAAAAAAATGTTGTTGATTGGAGGAACATAAGAAATTATACTTCAGTAATAGTCACGGCCAACTAGATGATATTTTCTGCTGCCACTTTGTTCATATTTTTATTAGCTAAAATCCATTTATGCATTTAGTCATTGTTTTCCAATTTCTTGTATCACTCTTGTATGTAACAACTAAAATTGCAATTCTTGTACATTTGGACAGGGCCATCTTCCATGTCGCGAAGTCGGGAGTATTTTGGTTGTGCTTGTTACTTATTGTTATAGCAGCACTCATTCCCCGTTTTGTTGTAAAATTTCTGTATCAATACTATAACCCTTGCGACGTTCAGGTCGCAAGAGAAGCTGAAAAGTTTGGGAATCTGACGAACTCAGAAGCTGTAGAAATAGAAATGAACCAAGTTGTAGATCCTCCGCATAGATGAAAATGTGATTTTATTCCAATTTGCATCTCTTTTCGATTTTTGTAACATATCATATTCTTTAGGCTTCTGCTGAGAGTGAGAACCGTTCTCGGTTGCCGATTTTTCATTGGTTGCTATCCGAAGGATAGAGTTTGGAGTTTGTATAATTAGGCTTGCATTTGTTTCATTGTTGTAAGTGTAATGCGTAATATTATTCAATGTAAATCAGTTTTTACATGACAATCTTGTANGATGGACTTGGAAGATTATAATTTTTTTTTCCAGGATTTTTGGAAATATATGCTTGGATATGTATTATCAACGTGGACTGCTGGCCACTTGCCACTTCAAAACTCAAAAAAAATAAAAGCCATTGTAGAGCTTCAATTGATAGCCTGAAATCATTTTTAATGAAAAGTCGATGAGGATAATGATTTGAACTTTCTTGTTCTTTCTGAATTTTCTTGCAGTTTCGGCTTAGAACGTTTAAATAAATGCATATAAAACATTCATAAATTACATAATTAAAAATGCATCTCGCCCGCTTTGTCGGTTCAAAAAATTTATTATTAAATTCTGTACATAAGCAAAATTGTTCGATATTTTCCTGGCAGGGAAACATATTAAATATATTATACGGTGTTAAAAAGGAGAAGGGTGTCGTTATAACCAAGAAAAGAGGGGTACTTGTGATAGTTTTTTTAAGAAAAAATAAATTTTGATCTCATTGTCAACAGTCAACATAAATAATTTAGATTTATAAATAACCAAATTCAATGATGACCTTATTTTAATGCTTTTCAACATTTTTGGTNCATAATAGTGGAGTAGACGAGATGGTCTAACAGACACAATTTAGATTAGATTGCACTAGATTGCTTTAGATTTTATTAAGCATTGATCATATGTGAATTAAGTATATAGTCCAGTGTACTAGACTTCTAGCTAAACTGTACTAGACCATAAAACCAAAAGGAAAAGAAGAAAAAAAATGTGGGCAACGGGCAACAGATCAGGAAGTATCATCAAGAATCTCCATTCACATACTTATATGCTTTAAATATCCACACAAGCCATAATTTTCTCTTGCATTCTCTAATGCATAGAGAAATTAGTTGATTGTTACACTGACTCTTGATTGCTCTGTGTCACATTCTGAACCTGTGCTGCAAACTGCAGATTCCAAAGAACATCTTCAACAGAAGGCCTATCGGTTGCCTCATTGGAAAGACACCTCAAACATAGTTCAATCATTGTCTTCAAAGATTCATCTGAGCACTCATTCTTAACTGCTGGATCAACAATACTCTTTCTAGCTGCTTCATCAGTAACCATGCTTACTTGTAGCTGCATCAGAGCACTAGCTTTAGTTATTGAAGACAAGTTTTGTAGTGCCACTGCTTAAACTCTATGTTATTAATTGACTTTAGTTGTGCTTATACCAGCAGACAAGGATACTACCGGGCAAGCACATAAAGTATATGTCCTATTAACATGTTAAGGAAGAATCTTATTGCGAAGAATTGATTAAAGAAAATAACTTCATTCATAATGAGTAAATGAGGTCAATTTCAGCAAGGTTCTATGTTATTAACTAAGAGTGCCTGGGCATAAAATGTTTAGATTCAAATTGGTGGCATACTTATATATCACTAGTTACTTAACTATCAAGGTTGAAAATGCTAATAGTATTTCTTAGTTTTGAATTCAATGAACTCATAAAAGTTGTGGGGTTTCAAGTATAAAAAAAGGAAAAAAGAAAAAGAAGAAAAAAGGGTGGGTCTATACATTATTAACTTGATCACTTAACAAATAACGAAAGTACTTGCTTACAAGCTTTAATATCGGAATCTACTTTCAAAGATATGATTTGAGAAAGTTACAGAATCTTAAAACACTCACAAGATCTCTTGCAACAGCAACTTCATTATAGGACATGATTGGTCTTCCCACAATGATTTCTTGTAGGATAATTCCTATATCATAGATATCACTTTTGTCATCCTGCTGTGTCCTGCAAATAGAAGAAAAAATGGTAATTTTAATTTTCAAGGGATCATAACATTATTGACCAATTATGTAGTCTCTTAGGAAAAAAAGTTGCTATTCTATTGCTAATAGTGCCTATGTACTACAATACTGGTATTATAGCATTTGCCACTTCTGCCACTACATTAGGATTCAGAAGAACACATTATGCACCTTGCCAAAGTACTTGCTTTCATTCCAGGAGAAAAAACTTCAGCATCTACCTGAAAGTTTGGAGAGCAAATCACCTTAACGTACTGATTTAGAAGACAGTATACTTATTTACTAATGAAATTGAACAATTTTTTCATTTCCTCACCATTCCCTTATTTTCAGGTAAAAGTGGAAGGTTATAATTGCTGATCTTTACATGAAGGTCCTGATCGAGCAGCACGTCTGTGATTTTCAGATTGTTTGAAAACACTCCAGGCACAATGCCCGTATGCAGGAACTGGACACCCTTTGCAACTCCTATTGCAGCTCCTATTCTTTGTATCCAACTAAGCTTTTGACCTGGAGATTCTTTGCCAAACTATATCTTAGACAAAATGTAGCTTAAAGATGCAAAAGAGGAATACTCAGGTTATCCTATAAACATATCTTTCTTTTATTTGTACTTACACTAACTGTTTGAACATAGTTATATATACACAACACCGGATAAAGATGTGGGAAATCACGTTACCAGATATGTAGCTTCTCAGTGTCCTGTTTGGGACAAACTCAAATATCAGATATAGATTGCTGATGCTTGAATCATCCATCCTGCAGTCTAAACAGTGTCCAAGAGCACTAACCAAATGGCTATGCCTCAGTTTTGAAATGAGCTCAATGACGTGTGTATACATCTGAGGACTTTGTCTTTTTCTCATTCTCAAGCTTCTAATAGCAACAAGAGTGCCATCAGTGAGCTTTCCTCTATAAATCTGAGTGAAATTGAAATGAAATTCAAATTAATTTAATATAGCATCTTCACAAGGTATGCACGAGGACTTATTAAACAAACTATAGCAAACATAATATTACATAAAAGAAATTCATATTGTTGCCGAAATGTCATTTCAGCTCTTCCTGTGCATAAAGATTTTCCAAGACAACCAAAAAATATCTGGCATACAGGGAGTTGAGAGAATTTTTGAGAAACAAATATGTAAAATTTAGCTGGTGATATGACTCTGATCTTTTGCAGGCCTTTCTTCAACTACCTTTTTCAATATAATCTATTCGTAGCTTAGTAACCAACTCATGAATACTAATGTAACCAGCAAATTGTCACAGGTTTAACTATGTGAAATGCCTACCTGACCATGTGAACCTTGAACCATAAAACTTGAAGCATCAAAATCATCTGTGGCCTCCTTAAGCTCTTCTATAGTAAAGGTTCTATAAGCAGGAAGGCTAGCTCCCAGCTTCATTGTTTCTGATATATACCCTGGAAATAGGAGTATCAAAAACCAACATATTTCATGTGCATAAATGAATTAAAGTTAATATTTGGAAGTTCATTTTCCCTCTTTCTCAGTGATTTTATCATTATTGATGCTGTGGTGATTGAAACAGTCTAAATCACATAAAGGCATAAAATTAAGTTTGGTTCAAAGTTTTCATATTCTTTTGCTTTCCATTTCAGAAACATTTAAGCTGAAATTGGAGCATCTTAATATTTATGGACAAGAATTTCACTGGAATTGATAATACCCTGAATGCTAGAAGCAGAATGTGAAGTCACTAGATTATAGGATAATGCCTAGTCTGATTCCCCGGAAAGTTCAGTTTCCATCTTAACTAAACCTGTGCAATGCCACATAAGAGATATAATGCTCCCATCCTACAATCTCCAGGGCTAAAGTAATAATAAAATAATCTTTCGGATGAAGACATACAAGAATAGAAACAAAATGTGAGGAGATGAAGCTCTTACTAGCATCTGAAAGCATCTTCACTGTGTTAATTGTTGACACCTTCTCCATAATGAGTATTGTTGAAAATGCTTTTCCAGCATTGTTATTGTTTACCTTCCTGATAAGCAAAATTAAAATCCCAACAACTGCAATGCCACCGATTGTTCCTCCCACCATGCTTGAAGCAATAACTGATTTTGGAGCAGGTGTCTTATTCTTCTCTTTCTTAGGCAAAATTTTCACAGCAAGAGCTTCATTGTGGCAGAAGTTAGAAGGATGCTGCACTTGTTCTTCATTCGACAAACAATTTCTTGAATAAAAAACAAGCCTGCTCTTGGTAACCACTTGGAGACAAGTAGGTAAATCTCCAATCAAAAGATTAGAGGACAAATCTACATAAGCAAGTTCATCATTGCAGGACATGTTCTGGAAGAGCATTCCTGTGAGTTTATTTCCATGAATATCAAGGTAGACTATAGAGGGTAGCGATAACAATGACGGCACAAAAGGTCCTACAAATCCATTTAAAGAGGTGTCAAGCTTCTGAAGCTGTTGGTAGGAGCCAAGTTCATCAGGGATGCCAAACTGAAACCTGTTATTTCTGAGTACAAGAGTGACCAATTTGTTGTGCAAACTAGGAAAATGAGGTCCAAAATAATTGTCTGCTAAATCAAGAACCTGAAGGTTTGCCAAGTTTTGAAGATCAGGGACTTCACCAGACAAGCGATTTCCTGAAAGTGAGAGAACTCGTAGGGTTTCTAAACCTGTAAGAGAAGTTGGCAGATTCCCACTCAGTGAATTGTTCTTCAGACTCAAAACAGACAAAACCTGGAGCAGATTTAGCCAACCAGGAACATTTCCAGTGAAGTTGTTATTGTCAAGTATGAGTGTCTGTAGGTTCCTTAAAGATGAAAGTTGAACTGGAATGGCACCATTGAAGTTGTTTGAACTGAAATTAAGTATTTCCAGTGAAGATAACTGACTAATGGTTCCAGGAATTGGTCCCCATAAGCCTACAGAAACTAAAGATAACACCTTCAAGCTCGATAGACCTCCGAGAGTGCCAAAGAAAAATTCAGTGGAGAAACCCTGAGTCAGTGCAGGAACCCCATTGTCGCCTATAATATGAAGCTGGGTTAAGTTATCTTCATAACATACTAGAGTCAGCGATGGAGTTGGTTCGATGTTGCATAACTCTGTAGTGTTGCTAAAGCTGCTTAGTATTTGTGGATAGTTGAGCAGCTGCTGGATTTGCATCAGGGTCTCATGTTGAGAGGGGTGTAGCTGTTCTGAAAGATGAATGCAACAGAAACAAAAAAACACTAACAGCAGAATCTGATAAGAGTTGTGTACTAGTTTTGCCATGGAAATAGAGTCTATATGAGCTTAAAGGGTTCAGAGAGAACAAGAAACATAAGTAGCAGACACAACATTGAAAAAAAATTGAGTCTTTTTGGTTTATCTCTTTCTCTGTTCCTAGTCGTTGGATATTAAATAAATATATGTTTCTTCTCATTCATCTCTTAAATTGTTCATAAATGCAGATTCCAAGTTTAAGGCATGACCAGACCACCTGGAATTGCCAGTTCCAATAAACTGTAACTAACATTTACTTACC
Organism: Bursera cuneata; assembly: GCA_026212285.1. Lineage (NCBI taxonomy): Eukaryota > Viridiplantae > Streptophyta > Magnoliopsida > Sapindales > Burseraceae > Bursera > Bursera cuneata. The sequence continues at coordinate 21,021 of JANLJB010000527.1, forward strand.
TTAAATATCTGCCACTAAATGACTGAACTTAGGCTAACTATTTGGTTGATAATACATTAACTGTTGATGAATGAATGTTTGTGTTGTAAGTTTGTAAATTGAGAACTTTTAAGATAAATTTTGAAAATCTAAACTCGAATACAATATTTTTATGAACTAGTTTGTGATCATAAACATGATGTGTAACACAAGATAAAATTTAGTATTAACATACTAATGATCTGATAAATCGACACCCTTATACAAAGTTATCTGATTAACACAAAGTATTAAAATGATATTGTATATTTCTTTTGGTAGCATAATACCCTCCCGTTAACATTGTTAAAAGAATGAGTTAAATTACAGTATCGATAAAGGTATGTGATAACATAATACATCATATTTGTAATACAAACGTTGAACTTAGGATAAATGTAAATCATAATATAAAGAAATTTTTGACTCAATACAAGTCATATACATGTGATGGGGGTGCAACTGTTCTGACAAGAACAAACCCTAAAAGCAAATATTATACACACATTGCCCACAGCAGAACACATCTGGTTAAAAAACAGAAGCACAAATAAATAGAAGAGGCAGATGGGCCTTTGTCTTTACACCATAACTGGCACATTTTACCAGAAAGTACTCTACAGCATCTTGATATTGCAACATTTTTTAAAACAACAATCTGTTCCTGTTTTTTACCTTTAAAGAAAAAAATTTATGTATCGTCTAAAGATAATCTCAAAAACAACTCTTGAATTCTGTACATGCACCATCACTCGAGAGTCTTACCACACATTTCTGGTAAAACGAAACAGGTCACAAGCATGATAGCAACCCACATAAGATACAAATAATAAAAGCAAATGAACGTGAGCTGACAGTGTATCACGAGAACCATAATAAAAGAAAACAGAAGAAAGAAGCCAAAGTCTTCAGTCCACTTCAAGTATTTTGATGTTAACAGAAGGAATGAATTATGCATCATTAAAATAATATTGCCCTCCAATATTAGATTCAACTTTCTCAAACTTATTCCAATGATGTTTTCAAGAGCAATCCCTTATTCAATATCAATACTATTATCAAAATTGTGTTAATCGTTGGATTATAAAGCATCTTATCAGTTCTAATGAATCCTAACTTTTATAGGAGAAATTTTAAAAATAATCTAAAGTTGATTGGAGAAATTTAAAAAATAATCTTAAGTTTAAGAACATTTATTTTTATTTTTTTTTTCTAAAAATTTTCATGTTATAATTTTCTGTTCTATAACTCTATAACCCGTAAAAGTTTTAGAGCACAAGCTTTGAAGCTGTGGATGGTAGATATGGATAACATTAGTAGATGGTAGAAGCCATTAACAAGATACACAGAAACCCATTTGTCACAAGAAGGCTTTAGATCGACATCTATGACCCACCACATAGAAATAGGATCGACCATGCATGAGCATGAGTAATACAAACAAAGACAGTATCTCAACTGACATAACAGTTGGAAATCTATCATACACTTACTGACATTTTAGAACATCACGGGTGTGCATTTCAATGGTAGTCTATTTTTTGAGACAATGAATGGTTAATTTTCAATACTTCTTTTAGTTATATTATCTCGTAGGTCCTTAGATTTCATTTGATTAATAACTTTTGAAGATATTTCTCTGGTATTTTTATAAGATTTTGTTGAAATATAGAAAAACAGTTAATTTTAAACTTAAAATTCTCTATTAATGCCTAACCTATAAAGATCTTATAGGCTAACGGATAATAAACTGTCCTTTATAGGACAACGATTCGATTAGTTGATCAATTACAGATCAATGATTCAGCCTGTAAAGACCCTAATAAGTGAATGGACTATCGGTTGATTAGGTGATAAAAAAAAAAACTGCTTTTTTTTTCAATAAAGCTTCATATATTTGATTATTTATTGTTATTTTTTTAATTAATTTTTTAAGAAAGATTTATTGTAAAATTTTCTTTATAACAATTAGAGATTTCATCAGTATTAAATATTCAGAAGAAACTGTTCAGGAGAGTAGTGAAAAAAAAATTATTTGCAAAAGATAAATTAATCTTACGAGAAAGTATAGAATATCACTAAGTAGTCCTACCAACTAATAAATGAATGCCATTTACATTGACTTCAAAAGGGTTGATTGCAATATCCTCAAAACTTAGGCTTAAATAAACCTTCATTTCTCTGCTGTCAAACACATAAGTTCTCTTCCTTTCCTATTGTCAGTAACCGTTGTAATCCCATTCTCAATTTTAATTATGCAGTGATTGATATATGTTATCCTTGTAACTCTACATACAACATCAGTAATGTTAGTTTATATGAAAAAAAAACAAGAACTCAACCAACATGTACATGAATTAGTTACAATAAAAATATTAATTTTTATTAAAAAAAGAAAAAAAATTCCAAGTACACATTCCATCTCCAGTGCTTTTAATCTTCAAGCACATATCTGTTTCTTCTAGCACCAAAAGCAATTCTCTGCATGGTATTGGAAAGAAAAAAATCGGACAATCAACCAGTAATTTTTGTATGAACAAAAGTTGAATTTAATGGTGTTCATTTGAGTTCAAATAACCATTTTAACCAAAATAAAAGAACGCTAGCTTTTTACTCACTGAGAATATCTGTGAGTAGGCCTTCACTCCAGTGAGAAACCGAAGGTAAGTTGGCTTTGTTGACCCATTGGCAGGGATCGATCTGATTCTAGGAACAAGGTACTCTGCAACCTGTTAACCCACCAAACAACATAGACAAAAGAAGATAAAAAGAAAAAGAACTAATAAATTGTAATAATCTGCCTCCTCTGCAACTCACAAGTGACCCTAAACTCATACAGGTTTCCAATTTTTCTCTATTGAATGTAAGCACTTATTATGCAAAGAAATGCATGTAGCATCTAAATTTATGCAACCTTGCACTAGCATGCGTTGCAGATGTGAAGGATTCACAATATTGAGTTCCATATTTCTGCACATGTCGAAGTTATCTTTTTGTAATTCATTGACCACTAAAAATTGATTATTACTAACAGAGATAGTTATCTAATACTCCTAAAAGGGAAATCATGAAGACAGCTAGTATATCTATAGGGTAGGTGCTACACAAAAGATTACCACTTCAGCTGGCTCTGCCAAAACATTAATGAAAAACTTTGCCTGCAACAAACATAATGTTCTATTTTCAGTTAGAAATCACCAGTAAGAGGGATATTGACAAGAAGTACACATATGTTTTAAGAACCTGCTTTGTAGTAGCACCGGACATGAGAAGATCAGTTGTCACCATTCCCGGCTGAAAATCAAGCAAAACAAACGTGAGCACGCATAACATTAAGAGAGACATCAATAAAGAATCACCTTTAAACCCCTAAACTACTCAAATTCATCCCATAAATCTAAAATTTCTCATGCACTCAGAATATAAGTACGAGAAAAGAAATTTGGGAATCGGTAAGGATTTATTTATCTTCATCATAATAAAGTACCTTAGGTCACACCATGACTCACAAGGATAGACAACCTCATTACAGGTGTAACATCCCACATCGCTTGGGAAGGAGGATAGGTCAACGA
>JANLJB010000528.1:0-32520 GCA_026212285.1 Bursera cuneata
GACAGTTAGGGGTGTAGCTGATATATTACAACTAAGGGGTGTAAGTGATATTTTACACCTTAAGGGTGTAATTGCAAAGTATCAAAACTTAGGGACTAATATTAAATGACCACGAGAGAGAGAGGGAGAGAGAGAGAGAGAAGAAGATTGTTTTCTTCGGTACGTTTATTCAAGGGTGGAGGAGGCTGCTATTTATAGACAGCCTCCTTCACTATTCACCTGACAAAATTACATAATTGTCTTTAACATTTGCGTCATCGATTGTGCAATACATATAATAATTAAGAGGTGGGATCCACTATAATTAATTGATTGGACCCATTATAATTAATTGATGGACCCACTATAATTAATAATCAATAATTTATAACAGTGTTTAAATAATGGTTGGTGTAATATACTAGGTATGGGCTGGTTGATTTTCAATACTAATAGCTCTTAATGGAATCGAGGGAGGAGATGTCATTTTCATTTTTATTTTTTATTTTTTATTTTTTTGACCTAGTCACAGGATTCTTGTTCCTGAAAGTTGATGTATGATGTCTATTTGTCTATGTGCTTACAAGTCATATAAAGACGGCCTTTTCCCCTACCCTTTTGTCAGTCTGTTTTGTTAATGAATTGCATTGTGGAGCTTGAAAGCTGAAAACAAGGACAGAATATTATATGCTGTTTCAGTTTATTCGACTTGTAAATGGATGTTATTCTCATTGTTGCTCTCTCTAAAAACCCAAAAGTGGAGGGAAAAGAATTCAAGAAAGATACTAAAGTTTGAGATCAAATGGTAATTGAAACTTGGGAAATTTAGTAATTTACTAGCATTATGACTGCCATCTTTTCACCTTCTTTCAATGTTCCCCACTTAAGATGCTGATAACTGGGACACTTAAGCTCTTTAGGTAAAAATAAAAAAATAAAAAAATAAATTGTATCAATCACTCCGAAGCTTTCTAGTTTTAGTTGATGCAGTGGTTGCCAAGTCTCTCTCAGCTGGTAGCTTTCTGATATAGAGCATTTTCATCCGGAAATTGCGGTTTTGTGGTATGAAATTATCAAACTCTCAATCAATTTAGGGTAGAGGGATATTATCGTCAGGACACATCAAAAGGTGGTGTCAATTTCATACGTAATGTCATCCAGAAGGCAAGATAATGAAAGAGACAGATTTTCAACAATGCAGGTTGTTTTTTTCCAAATTACTGATATAGGATTCTAAGTCTAATATAGATATAATCAGTGGATAAGCAAACCTGACCTTATCTGGATGTCATTTACAGAAAACAACTCTTCATTGCTGATATGTCTTTGTCAAGGGCCCGATATGTCTATCTTATATTTACGTAGATGTTTCGGCTTTACTTCTGTCAAAACTTATTGTCTTGACTCGCCATCAACAAGAAATAATGTTTAGCTTCTTAAGTCATTAAATAGTCTCTACTCTCCTCCAATTAGAAGTTAATTTTTAACAGAATTTCAAAGTCTCGGAAACTTGTTTTGGTTTTGATGCATGTTGAGTGAAGCAGCATAATGCATAAATCACAATGCCCCATAGTACTTGAGGAGTCCAATAGTTTGGTCAGTCAAATCTCAGTTCTTCCCTGCAATGACAAACAAAGGTTTGGAACAGTAAACTAAAACAAATGAGATCACAACTTTAGAAGATCAAAACTCCAATGCTCCCTTTCAGCTTAGCACTGTCATGTGGTAAGATGTGGAAGTTTGATCTCCCTTGCCAACAGCAGCGTTGATACTATATTAAGCTCAAAATCCAAAGGACAAGAATGAAAAGGCAAGATAAGGATGTAATATCAACTTCTTCATTATTTAAGAACTCCCATTTTGCAAACAAAGTTGCCACTATATGAGGTGAAAATTTACAGACCTAGCAACAAATTTTATAAACTATAATAAGCTATTGCTAACCCTTTTGTTAAAAGTTATTACCAGCTATTGCTCAGTGTTAACAGAGACAGTAGACATATTTTGAACTCTACCAACACTTGCTTATACCCTTTTTTTTTTTTTTTTTTTTTTGTGGTTTTAANACATATTTTGAACTCTACCAACACTTGCTTATACCCTTTTTTTTTTTTTTTTTTTTTTGAGGTTTTCACTAAAAGACTATATATATAACATTCTGTTCTAAGCTTGCATAGCCTTTCTTTCTGTGATTAAGATTAAGAAAAAAACCAATAAACTGTAAAACCTTCTTGTAAATCTACGTATCATGGTCTTCTTTGCTACTTCTTTCAGCAGAGAAGATGCTTCCAGTGTTATCTTCTTGAGCCAGTATGTACTGATGGAGAACTCTGATTGACAGACAATTCAAGCGAAAAAAAGAGCTGTATTGTATCCAACCGTAGATGTTGCCTTTGATCCATTACTCTAACTCTATAGTTCTTCTGTGTGTGTTGCTGAACCTATGTAACCGTAGAAATGCCGCTACTTATTGGAGAAGCAAATGGGCTATCGGGGAGATTAAGACCTTCACTGCTAGGAAACGAAAGAACATCAGAGAATCCTAATAAAAGAATTTAATGCAAAAGTTAAATTTGTAAGATAGAACAATAAAAATTATGTCGTTAGTGCAAATATGTGGAGGTAAACCCTTAAAAAACCTCTTTGTTGCCCTGTCTCAACAATGTATAAGAGAGAAGTGAACATTGACTCGGTTTGAGGATTAGGAGGGACGGAAACATCATAAAATACAATGGCATGACAGACATTTTGCTTAGAATGAAAATGGATTCGGGAATTATAATATATTTTCATACCTTTCGTGGTCAGTGTAATTGATTTCCTGATGCTTGATCCTACCATCAGTGGTGGAGCCATTGTTCAAAACATCCAACAGATAACTAAAACGCTCGGCTGATGGAAAGAGATGATCTGCATAAAGATGATCCAATTAAGAATAGGCATGAACAAGAAACATATTAAAGGAGAAAAGTGAAGGAAGCAAACATAAAACAAGAAAAAAAAATTACACTATTAAGCATACAGAAACAATTTAGACCTTCTGAGACTTTCAAGCCATCCATGGAGTAGCCAAAACAAGTCTGATTGGTAAGAGGTTTTCGCATTAACTGAAGCTCTGCAAGACGCCTTCTCTCAAGTTCAAGGGCTTGCTCCTGCTCTTCCATAAGCTGCTTTCTGAGAAATCTAGAGGTCTCACATCCTCGTGAAACTGAGAAAAAATTAAATTAGATGGTATAAGAACTCTGTGAACATGACTCATTTACAAAATCAGTTGAACAAACAGAACACAATCAAGAAGTGCTTAGTTATCCACACATCATAAGTAAATCATGAAACACAGAGAAAAAACAAAGATTCTAGAGGTCAGAAAATCAAATTATATTGCCATACCAATTGGACTAATAAAAATCCAATTCCTAAAATAAAATTCTGTATAGAGATACTAAGTGAATTGAGGTGCTTCCATTTTGTTTCATCAATATTGAAGAATTGATAGCCCTGCATGCATGAGTAGCACATGGCTTTAGGTTCCAGAAAAGAGGGAACATAAAAGAATTACTCACATGACTGAAGCTCAGATTCCATGTCTACATACTGTGGACTAAAGTAAATTGTAGGCTCCATTCTCTCTTGGTACTTCCTGCACAAAACATAAGAATCCATGTAAGAGAAAAGGGAATTGCAGAAAATTAAATGTTACAGAAGAGCTATTGAAACATGAATTTTAAATTAACAAAGCTGTAGGAGGTAATTTAAAATATCCAACGTTTCTAACAACTGATATACAATGCAACATGGAAACTATAAAACCAGGAGCATTTCTGTCAAGAGTACAACAAGGTAAACAGAATCAAAGTCTTGGTAGATTTTTCAATCCAACAATGTAGTTATTATTAGATTAAACAGCCCATTAATCATACATTTTGAGAGGGAAAATAAAAACCATTTACAATATCTCAAGTACAGAACTGAAGACAAAAGGTTAAACCTTTACATTGGAGACAACATTGTGATGCAGAGCCATCAATCTATAAATTTACCTAATGAACCATCAGGGTAAATAATTCGTACCTATTTAATCTGTAAACTATATACTGTCACTTGATTTTAGGAGACTAAAATAAAAGAGTAGACAATATTTTTACCTATCAACAAGCTTTGATTTCTCTCTGTAAGGCTTAACAAGAACACGAGCACCACAAACAAAATGTGGATTTCCCTTTGCCAAAATCATTTTCACTGTATCTGCACTTGCAAAGGTTACAAAGCCAAACATCCTCTTCTGTTGGCAGGGAATTCTTACATCTTCAACTGGTCCATAAGTGCTATAGGGAAACCGCAGCACAATAAGAAAATTAGAGAAGAATGAAAATTTTTTAGATGCAAAACATTTCAACATAAATACCTGAAGTAGTTGGAAACGTCATCTTCTGTAAAAGTGCTCTCAGCTGGAAATGTTAGATATATCTGTCGTGATCCACTAACAATTGGACCAGGATCGCTTCTCTCATTCCGATCCATGTACTTTGGTGCATCTTCTGCCAAAATCACTGCATGCTGTCCATGAGGTCTGCAATTCATATATAAAAAATCAATCTGTCAAATACTGATATACGTAAACGTTCATTAGATAAGTAACTTCAAAAGTAGCATAATTCTATACCTGTCAATCAATCGGATACTGTTTTTCAATCTGGCTAAAAGCTTGGTCAAACTATAACCAGCTTTGCCATGTCTCTGGCTCTCAGTAAGATAACCATCTGCCTGAAGCACTTTCCCATATTTCTCATAATATATCATTGGCAGTGAAGCAATTGAGATAGGATTTCCTCTTCTGGATTTCAGAAGCTCAATAATTTCACACTCCAACTTCTCCAGTGACCCAGGTGAGAAAGCTTGATCTTCATTAAAACCATCCAGTGAATTATGGCCAAATAATTGAGGGAAGCTCTCTGAAACCTGTCCATGATAGTACCTACAGTTACTTCCGTGCTTACAGAATCCCTTGTTGAAGTAGTGGCAAGTCTTCACTGGAACATCATTCAGGCTTTGATATCTACGACCTGTTCTTGCCCCCAAATTACTCAAGATGGCATCCGAGTAATAAAAATCATTTGACAATCCTGTATTCCCCAGGTTGACATGCTCCATTTGATCCTCCAAACTCAAGAACTGGGTTTGGTTCTGGAGTTCATTGATAGAATCTGAATAGCACAATGGCATTAAATCAGAATTCTGCTTTGTATTGACTTGGTGCTCCCAGTAGGAAGGGACTCTAAACCTTCCTGGTGACAGTGCAGGCCTGGATGAAACAGGCGAAAAAGGAGTGAACTGAAAGGACACTTCATTCACAGGTGGCGAGTTCATGGGAGGTGAGATTGGAGATGATGCTGATTTAAGGGGTAACTGCTGAAGTTCAGCTTTGGCTTTGTAAATAACTTCCTGGATAACCATGTCAGGACTCATGGCCAACTGAACCATTTCCTGGTCGCCATGATCTTGCAAAAGAAGATACCCAATAATCTTTGTAACATTCTCGGGTTCCAGCTTCTTGATTTTATTGAAGACAATTTTGGTAGACTCTGAAAAATCCATGTAGCATCTACAGATATGTCTAATTACCGTAACTGGCACAATTAACCCCAAAAAAAATGTATGAATAATGGAGAGTTTTACAGAAGATAAAATTTAAAAAAAAAAATAGCAGATTCTAAAACAACAGAACAAACTTGTGGACAAGCAGAAAAAAATTCAGGGTTTTGATTCTCGTCAGAAGCTTAAAAGAAGAAGAAAGTATTCAAGGAATCTACAACATATGACACGAACAGAAAAGGAAAGAAATGTCTGTAAAAAAATTCTCTTGTTTTTATTTCCTTTTTTCTTTCTTCTAAATTATAAAAGGGTATAACCATATGCTAAAATGATTTCTGAATACGACCCTAGAAAAGCAGCAATGATTGCCAGAACACAGTCAGAGCCAGAAATGGACTTTTTTCCTAAATCTGGAAACAATACATAAGACATGTCAAACATACAATCATACGTTGGAGAGAAAAAAAAAAAAAAAAAGGAAAATCTCTTCTTTCCAAATCAATCACACACAGTCACTTACTTAAACGGAGAATATATAATATATGCACACTGAGAGTATCCAGAAGAGAACCACACCATAGTGGGTTACAACAAACAAAGGCAGAAACGCTAAGTTACAGAGAAACAAATTGAACAAACTCAACTCATTCTAAAGGATATAATTCCAAGAGTCACAATTCATTTCAAACTCAACAACCCTCTCTTTCTCATGGTTGAAATACGTTCACAGTAACTAAATACTGTAAAAATAGAACCCAAAAAAAAAAAATTCATTTTTAGTCATTTAGGTATAAAACTACATCCAAAACCCATATTCGGAACGGAAGAAAAAAGATAAAGATACACTCTTGACTCTGAACCAAAAAAAAAAAGAATCTTAAAACTCTCAAACATTTAAAAAGATAAACATGAGCTTTAAAAAAGAGAATGAATTTCATTAATCAAGTGAGCAGACTGTATGCAACCAAACGTACCCACCAAAAATCAATCTTTTTGAGTCTGAGTTGCAGAGACGAAAAGGTCATTGAGAAACATTAACAAAGATGATGAAAATGAAATGAAACATGATGTTGAAACTCAACTCCAGTTCCAGCTACCGCTCTTTTAACTACATGTATTTATGCTTATACTTTTCTCTCATGCTGCTGCTGCTGCCTTCAATTATCTGAACAGACATCATGTTAATCTCATAAAGCAAACTGACACAAGTGATGCTTTTTAAAAGCAGACAGTCCCTTCAGTTCATTTCAGCTCAGTTTTCTATAATTATAGAATCCCAACCCAACAAAGAAACTCTCTCTTGATTATGATTTGTTCAATGTTTTCCTTTATTTTTATTTTTATTTTTAAAATAATAATTTAAATAAACTCACTCCTAGAGTTCATAATTTTTTTTAATTTTTAAAAAATTACAGCTAGATTTTACAGTAATCACAGATTATTAAGGCACCATATTTTCCCAAATTTTCGAGTTTAATTATAACAACTGTAAGTAAAATGACATAAATAACCTTGTTTGAGTAAAAAAATCAATAAAATAATAATTCGGAAAAACCAATGTGCTAAATTTAGAACTTCCCACTGCATATTTGTGTGTACCTTTTTTGTCCTTTAAGGAGTTAATCCTCCTTAAATGTGCACCGCTGGATCACCCTCGATGTTCACAAACCAACAGATCTCAAGGGATGGAGACAAACAACGAGGACATACACTTTAGAAGCATGCAAGTAAGCAAATTTGTTTTTATATATAAGAAACTAGTAAGTACACTTCTTTTATTAAAAATAAAAGACACTGTTCTGATTAATCGGGAGCGTTCACCTTGCATCATGGGGCGCCATCTCTTTTCTTTCTTGTTGTTTCGTGGGACCCCCTCTTTTTTGGGTCGGTCCAATTTTGTCCCGTTGAGACAATGAGTATAAATTGGATTATTGACAACAAATTTCTTTGAATTAATTTTTAGTATTTTAAATCATACAAAAAAAAGAAAATAAAACATATTTATCATGGATTTTATGTTTGACCTTCCTTAAAGAGAAATAAAAAATAATAATAAAGAGGGAGATGCATAATCTCATCAAAGTCATACGATTAATTTAATGAGCTAAAATACTAAAAATTGACATTTGCTTAAAATTACGAAGAGGGGATAGATTGGTAATTTGGATATAAGGGTGGGAGGGTAATTGGGTAAAAGGGGAGATCATGTGTGAAGGAGGAGACCGGTTCAACCGGCATAATAGAAGGGGTTTACGGGTCAAAAGATCTAAGAAGAGAGAGATTAATAGGTAAATTAAGATTTAATTATGGTTTTATGATATGATTAAAGAGAAGTAACCGGGGATTTCTGTTATGATTATCATTATCTCCGCCTCTCTTGCTAGCTCTGTTTTGACTTCATTCTTTGCTTAGCTCTTTTCTTGTCTACTAAATTTAATTAATTTTTTAATAAAGATATTGTTTACTCAGAATCAGTCCACTCTTCATTTAACAATTGATTTCAAATTTGTGTGAACAACCTCTTATTTAAATAATCATTTTATTTTTTCAAAGTTCAAATATTTGAATCCTACCCCAAAAGCACCCTTCAAATATTTGAATTTTAAACATATTTCTATCAATTTGTGAGCGATAAATCTTCTAAAATTTCTATTTGTTTTACTTTTAATCCAAAGGATAACACAAATAGCAAAGGCCTTGAACTTGAGAAGTTTGCTCCCTCCCATGTCCACGTTTCGAACCTTTTGATCTCTTTGGATGTGTGTTAGTTATATATCGAGTTTTTAAAAATCATACTTTAAAAAATGTCAGGTAAGAAATTGACGATTTTTAAAATTCGTTTATTGTTAAATATTGAGATAAAATATGAGTATATTAAGCAAATTGAGCCAATTACTAATTAAGAGTCAAAACATATATTTTGATCAATGAACTTTTTTTATTTAAACCCAAATAAAATATTTGGTTTGATGTATGGCATTAAACAAGTCTCAATCTAATTTTATAATGATATAACTGTACCACTTCTGGTTACGAGAATTATGAACATTATTGTAATTTGGAAAAAGTAGATTCAAAATTCAATTATAAAGTTTCTGGATGGTACCAATTATTTCAATTTTCCAATTACTGGGTTTGGTGAACTTTATTGTAAAGTTATAATAATCTTACTTTGGCATTGTCATGATTGTTGCTAGCTAGTGCTACCCAATAATTAATTGCCTTATGCACCAATTGATCATTTTAGTAGCAACACAATTTAACAATTCCACAAAATCCTCTTTTTATTTAAAAAAAAAATGTTGAGATATGAAGCTTATAATACATAGTTACATAACAAATCAACTAAAATTAAAAGGTAAAAATGTGATGAGAAATGAACAAAAATTATAAGAAAAAATCAAAATTAAGAGATAGATTTGAAAAATAACCAACAATTCTAATTTATACAATCTATCTATACCTAAAACAATTAAAATATCTCTTTTATAACTTTATCTTTCCATTTTCTAGTACTTACTCATAGTCAGTCAATAAATTCATGGATAGTCGATAGAAAGTCACATACTCATAAACAGTTGACGAGTTATATATGCCAATTGGATTGAAGAATACTTTTATCACAACATCTATAAATAGTTATATAAATTGGTAAAATCGATTATTTTTAAATAGAACCTCTTAATTTTGCTTATTTCTCATGATTTCCCAAATTATAAGCGGGGCCGGGCGGCATCTACTGTTGTTGGGTCTCCTCAATCATTCATAAAACAAAAAATAGGAATTAAAAATATGATTTTTATTAATTGTTGTCATTGTTGTACACATGGAATATGTATAATGTTATGTAATGCAATTTACAAATCAATCATTTTCAATGGAAAAGTAGAATAACGTATATGTATAAAGTAATCAAGAATAATTTATTAAATCGTGACAGTGAAGTAGCTTTTTTTAAGCTTAATTACTACTCGAATCTTACCTTGCCGTCTCAATCAAGTTGTTTAGTATAATTAATTATTAAACCCTATTGTTTTAATTAACTGATTAATTAATTTGTGGTCATGGTAAACACTTTTACTCGTATTCTTTAATGGTAAAACCTTACATGGTTAACCTTAACTTGTAGTCATTATAAATTACAATAAAATTAGTAACAATTAACTTACCTAACGCTTCCTTTTGGACTCATCTTAACTATAAGATATAAACTAAACCATATATATATACACGCATTAGTAGTTCGTACGATTCATATGTACTCTTAACATAAGTTACGTTAAGTTAAATGAAGGATTGGATTAGAGATTGTTTAGATAGTATCATATTAATCTTTTTTTATAATATAATAGAGAATACGAATTCTAAAAAGGAAATCTAGTTTTGTTAGATTCGCATTTAAGGCTTGCAATTAATGATATATTACGATCTAGCTAATATATGGTCTTATATGTATAATGTATAATTAATACATTATACCATATTAGGTGATATAAAATAAACGATTATACGTATAACATTACTCTAGGTAGGATTGGATAAGAAAGAAACCAAATTATTTGGGTATATCCATGTGATTTGAGTAATGTTACAGCAAGTGAAGGAGCTCTGATTGGAGGGGAAAAAATTTAATATGGGCAGTGAGGATGGCCTTGTTTTGGATGTCAAATCAAAGGCTATATATATATTGCTTGGTTAGCTGTTGCACATGTTTGCACCTAATCATTGTTGGCTTTCCAGGTGGAAAAGATTGTGTATGTTGAAAAATAAGGCATAAAGTTAGGAGACATATAACCCATTTTTTTCTCTCCTCTTCTTCATCTCTTTCACTTTCTGTGTCTCAAAGTCATTCCATAATAGTGATTGTTGACTCAAGATTTGTTGGGATTGAAATGCTTGTTGTCTACTCAAGTCATTGGCATTGGCAGAGGCCGGTGTAGTGTAGGCTTTCAGTCAATTGTATCTGGTTGGCTCCCAATTGGTATGCTCAATAAAATGCCCAACCTGTACAACATCCAATTTAATGAGTAGGCATTGCCCCAAGTTCACATTGATAGAGATTCAATCCTATCTCATCACTTAACCAAGGGAGAAGAGTTTTTTCTTTTTTTTTTTTTTAGACAACAACCAAATAAATATAATAATGTAATTTTAAAAATTTATAAACCTTTCTTATTGTTCTAACATAATCTGTCAAATAAAAAAAATTATAGAAATTGATCTATAAACTAAAGAATCTATTGGAAAATTCATATGTTTTTTTAAAGTTTAGATTGCATGATTTTGTGTTTGATGACAGATAGCGTCCGTTGTTTTTTTGAACAATATTGAACATCCCATGGATTACGACTTCTAATTTTTTTTTTAAAAAAAAAAAGAGTCAAACTTCAACGAGATTCTTTAATTTGAGTGAAAATTATAAAATCTTCAAAAATTTAATACACAATGTTAGTAGTGAGGGGGGTTTTGTAGAAACTCTTCAAAACACAACTAGAAGTATAAGATTTTGGTAATCTTTACCGAAGATTTACAGTGATTGATGTTAGAGTTAGAGTTATATAAAATATTAGTGAATAGTAGTATTGATGATAATTGGGATGAGGTAGAAAAGAATCCAAGTAGGGACTTGAGCCACTTGAACTAGTGATTATGTCTAGTGATTAGAGTATATGATGTTTGAAGCAAGTGCAAATTATAAATATCAGTAGAAGGTAAAGTAAGTGGCACTGGCACATGGGTAATAACTACGCTTGTGAGGTGGAGAAGATGGGTGATTGACCACTGTAGAACTCTTTTGAGGTTGACATGGTTCACTATTGTTGGCCAATTCAAATTTCAATGCTCATTGGCCGCATCAAATTGGTAGGTTCTTCTATTGACCCTGCAATGTTGATATTGATTGATTCCTACAGTAGCTTCCCCACTTGAATTATAGTTTGTACAACACCTTGGAATCCCAGAAGCCACAAGGCCATTCAAAGCAGATCCAATTGTTTAAAGCCAAGCCCATTTCTAGCTTGGCTGCAGGGGGATGGTTAATGGACTATTGTTTCTTTCATCCTCTCCCTTAGCTTTTAATTTATTTTATATGTTTTAATTTAGTACCCTGTCAATTCCTTTGAGTTTCATTCTTGCGAACATATTCTCTAGACGGAATACTTAACGTGTTAGCTACAGACTATAGAGATTAAGTAGTACTACTTTTAATTTAGTAGGACTTAAATAATAATATTCCTAATAACGTGGACTCGGCCCAATATTAGGCCCATTTTTATGAATAATAATAAATCAAAATTACCTAAGATTTTCTTTAAACAAAATTTATAAATCAGTTAACGAACTTATTAGTTAGAAATATGTGTAGAAGATTAATATTACACATCTTCCTCACATCAAAATTTTCATCTCAGATAATATGTTTTAAATATCATTTACTATTCTAACTCATTTTTAATATATTGGTGTTACTTATAAAACATGAATATGTTTTGTTAAATAATGATACACTTCTAAGAATTTATTTAAAAATTTGAATTCTAAAAGTTATGTCATCAAATATGTCATTATTTTGTATATGACATACCATTTTTGTAAGGAGAATATATATATTTTTTAATTTAAAGAAAATTTCAACTAATTACTATTTATTTAAGTTTAATTTTCATGATTTACAATTTTTTTTTTTTACTTAAAATGACAAACAATCTCCAAACATTTTCTTACAACAACTTAAATAATTTTTAAACTTCAATCAAACTTAACCTTTTAAAGTTAGAGGACATTTGTTTTTGTTTTTTGGGTTTTTTTTTATAGGTTTGAATTAAACTAAATGGGTCTTAATATCTAAATTGAAATGTCAAAAACTATTAATTTTATACATATATTCGTATTGATGTTTGTATTTTTGTACATATTAAAATATTTACAACTCAATATTTTGAAAAAAAAAAAACTAATATTGAAGTATATTAAAATTTAAAAGTTTATAATTTTAAAAATTTTATCCTAAAATATTAAAAATTAATAAAATTATATGATGAGTTATATTTACTTAAGTATTATATAGTTTTGTAAAAGTTATATAAAATGAGTCATAAATGAAGTGTATAGGAGTATTTTAAATAATTACGGATAAGATAACCCATTTAAATATTTGTATTTATATAAAAAGGTGAAGAATATCACTTTTTTTTTTTTAATTTAAATAGAAGTGTCTGCGAATACCTATTAAGTAAAATAAAATAAAATGTTTGAATAATTTCGTATCAAATCAAATTCAAACTTCAAAAAAAAAAAAAAAACCCTTCAATTAAGATAGACAAATGATTATAATTTTTTATATTTATTAAATAAAGATTAGGTTAATACAACTTAAATTATTGTCTTATTTTACTTTAATTCATGGTCATCAATTCGCTGTTAATTGTTAATTGTCGTCAAGTTTAATTGCTTTCTTACCATCATTGGATTGAAATACATAGAAGGATGTAAATTACTATAAAAAGTTATAAAAAGTCTACCCACCAAATTATATTTATAAAAGGAATGTTGTGATGCTCTAATTTCGAATATGAATCCGTAAAATATTTACTAAAATCAGCAATTAATGTAAACATTAAAAAAAGGTAATTTTCAGACACCCAACCTTTTTAAAAATATTCACTAAACCTCCTGTCGTTAGTCTCCGTTCATTAACATCTGACTGTCATAGGGGTACTAGTGTCTATCTAACAATTCATCACCACTAAATAAATAAATCTAAAAAAAAATTAAAAACTGATAATCATCAGGTTCTCGTTATAGAGTAATTTGAAATAAATCAAAGATCAAAGATCAATTTTTATCCATTCAGAATGTATATTACAATCAACATAGAATACGAACTCGAGACTTTGAGGCTGAATTTGGAGTTAATAATAATGTTGTGATTCGACAAAACACATAGATGAAACAAAATTTACAAGATTACGTTAATTTTTTTGTAAAGAACCAAATAATAAGTAAAAACTCCTTGCCGCCGCAATTGCCACTAGTCTCGACCCAAGGCGCCGATGAATCGATTTTTCAATCAACACAAATCTATAACTGTCACCATATAACTCCATCTCGTCAAGAAACAAAAAGGCTCGCCAAGGTCACTGCAGCCACCCCGTCACCGTGGGCATGAACTGGATCTGGATAATTTTTGACAGACTTACGAGGTCTAACAAGTTTCATCATAAAAAAAAACCACTACAAGCAATGAAACAATTCTAAGCCTCTATCACTAACCGCACACTTCACAAATTTCCGATCAATCCAACGTGCCAACCGCTGCTACTCACTACACTGTCGCGGTTTTTTTTTTATTCTTTGTATGTTTAAAGCAAGAATGAACATGAGGAACAAAAGCAATCCAGCAGCATCTCAAGCAATGAATAAAAGGGCAATTACATTGCTACCCTTGCTCCCGGAGCGGTAACGGAATAGAAGTAACGTTGAAAGGTTGAGGGGGCGGCAAAAGAGAAACAGTAGGGGTCGCGTGATACTTACCCAAAAAAACCTAGATGGGATGGGCCGGATCCGGTAGAATCCGAATGTCGGTCCATGATGGTTCGTGATTCACTTCCTCTCTCTTTGTCGTCGATGTTGTTGTCTCGTTGTAATATTTTTTTTCCTCCTTCTTCCCCTCCATCTCCTGCTTGGTATCTATTAACTTATTGGATCTAAATTTGCCAAAACCAGTTCCTATATCTATTACAAGTCTACTCCTTCGATCTAATCTCCTTCCTATTTCTATCAGCTACCGCAACGCAACTTTCACTTGTTTTACCGTCTGCCTTCTTTCCAATTCTCATCAATCATCATTCTTGTTGCTGCTGCTGCTCCAGTTCCACTTCCACTCGACCACAATTTTCTAGGGTTTATCTCGTCACTTAGTTTCTGATCAGGTAATCATCTGAATCTTTGTTGTGATTGTTATGTTCCAGAGTGCGAGTGAGGGAGTGATTGATTTCATTCACATTGATCTATGCTTTCTATGCTGTTTGTGAACTGGGACTTGTTTCGTGAATGAATTTGACAATTGGGTATTTGTAATTTCTACGTGAATTCGTGTTAGTGAGAGGAACTGGCATCTGGGTGTTTGTTGTAATTGTTTTTGTGAGTGAATTTGAGCTGCTGGGGTCGTTAGTTACGTGAATTTGTGTTGGAGAAATTGACAACTATTTACAGGGGATCGGGCAGTGAGCAAGATGGGTTTCATGTCACAGTTTATTCAATTAAGTTAATTTACACATAACGAGGGCGTTTTGAGCTGCCCCGTTTAAATTGATAGATTAGCTACCGCTGAATTCTGGAGGCATTGCAATTTTTCAATCTATCTAAGTGGACATGGACTGCCCTTTTAAAGGTTAAATTTTTGACTTCGCTACTAGTTTACTGATTATTGGCTTGGCAATGTTGTCATTGAAGCACAAGCTTTCATACTCGAAGTGCAACACTTCTTATGGTATTCCATTCTGAATGATGACTGCCCTGCTTGTGTTTAGTTTGACTGATTACTAGATTGATAGCAACTAGTATAACTCTTGATGGTTTATTTTTGTTTCTTTATGTTTTTGCCAATAGAATTTCTGGTGGTGAATGAATTTCAAGATTTTGAATGTTGTTGGTCGTCATGAAGATAAAGATGTTATCTTATATTCTTGTTACATTTATGGTTGCTTAAACTAGTAAAATGTTGTAAGTTCTATATGTTTCAAATTGATAGGCAAAGGATAATTCATGTTTTAGGGGAGTATAAGAATTTCAAATAAAGAAAAAATCAAATATAAATCTGAAGATTTGCTTCCATATTCTTCAGCTTGTGATTTGTTCTTAACTGTTTCCTATTGCCTGCATGACTAAAAGACTGTGCATTTCTTGTTAGCAGTTAAATAAATATATTGTTGATGCTTTAAGCTTTTACTTTCTTTGTTGATAGACTTGATGCATTATACACTCACCCCCATCACACACACGGTGCATCCTTTTTTTCTTCAATTTTTTCTTATTTGATAAGTACAGTTGGCTTTACTGTATTTTCTTCCTATTGTTGAGGGTCTACTCAGGGCTATTATGATGTGAATAATTATTTTGCTTGTTTTGGCAGGTTTAGGTTATGGAAGCATAATTGTAAAAATTAGACCAAATAATTTTAATCAAAGCCATGGGGACAGAAAATCCTGGTCGTCCAAGTTTTCCTGTAAGACCTCCTACTACACCTTTTGCTTCTGCTCCTCCAACTGTAACACCATTTTCATCAGCTGGTCCTGTGGTTGTATCTGAGGGCTCTAGTTATAGACCTACTCCACCTGCTGCTCCCCAGACTACATTGCCTTTTATGCCATCTGGGTTGCCAGTCGGATCAGACGGCACTGGTTTCAGACCTACCCCACCACCAAGGTTTAATGATCCATCCGTGCCTTCTCAACCAACAAAATATGTCCCACCTGCTGGTGGACCTTTCCAGCGATTCCCAACACCACAATTTCCCTCAATGGCCCAAGCTCCCACAGTACATGCTCCGCCTGTTGGGCCGCCACCAGTTCAGCCTCTTGCAGGTCAAGTTTCAACTCCTCCAGTTTTATTTCGTCCGCAGCCACCTTCAGTGCCGATGGGATCTCTGCCTCAAAGAGCAAATTTTGCACCGCCTATGAATGTTCCTCAATCTTTGTCAGATTCGTCACTGCCAGCTCTCCGGCCAAATACTCAGCCTTCTTTTACCCCTGGGGATTCATCATATCCAAGAGCCACTTTGCATGGATATGTTAATACGCAGCCTAATGCAGTTTCCCCAATGCCATCTTCTTTTCCTTCTCATCCAGGAAGTTATATGCCTGGCCCACCAACATCGGTTTCTTCTTTTCCTCCTCGTCAGGGAGGTTTTGCTCCACCTATGGCAACAGCAGCCCCACCAGGCCTTCATTCACAAAATTCAGGGCCACCTGTTGGTGTCATTCAAGGTTTGGCTGAAGAGTTCAGCTCTCTCTCTTTTGGGTCTCTTCCAGGGTCAATTGAACCTGGGGTTGATTTGAATACGCTGCCAAGGCCATTGGATGGTGATGTGGAACCAACTCCATTTGCTGATATGTATCCCCTGAATTGCCACTCTAGATATCTACGGCTCACTACTACAGCTATACCAAATTCCTCGTCCTTAGTTTCAAGGTGGCATTTGCCTCTTGGAGCAGTTGTTTGTCCCCTTGCTGAACCTCCTGATGGGGTTAGTTTCTTTGCATTCATACCAACTTCAAATTTTAAGTAATATACTTGGCATTCATTAGAGAATATATTTTTATTTTCCCTACTTGTTCTTTTGTCCATTCAGGAGGAAGTGCCGATAGTTAATTTTGCTTCAACTGGCATTATTCGTTGTAGAAGATGTCGTACATATGTGAATCCATATGTGACATTTACAGATGCTGGACGAAAATGGCGTTGCAACATCTGTTCTTTACTTAATGATGGTAAACATTTGAGCTTCCTAGAATTTAAGATCTGATATGAAACCTAGAAAGTTGCTTTTCAACTTGTGCTAACCTTCACCTTACTAGATTCTTTAATGTGGATAGTTGTGATATATTAAGTGCTGACTGGTCTTGTACTTTTTCTTTTCTTGTTGTTTTTATTAATTTTTTTCTATAAATTTTTGTGGATTGAATGATTTCATCTTGTAAGTTTGAATGCAGTGACCTGATGATTTTGCTTAATAATGATGAATTATGGGATTGAAATGTTGTTAAACTGAATTTGTTGGCTCTAAAGCTATTTGCATTATTGCCCTTCATTTTCATTTTACAACAGCACTGCAACTTATGATCATTAAATTGATTTTTGGATTTACTTTTCAATTCTAATTGATTGTGTCATAGCGCTTCAAATTATTCACATTGTGAGGTTGGCGTAAGAGAAACGTTGTCAGAGATTCTTTTCCTCTCTTTTTAACACTTATTTTTCATGTTTGGAATGTTATACTGCCTGATAGAAATGACTGGTTTTGATGACAGTTTTAATTAATTCTTTTTTGGCTGTATGCTTACTTTAGATTGTGGAAGATGATTTCCACCAATTATTAATTAATTTATTTGTTTATTTTATTAATTGCAACTTTTCTGATTTCAGTAGGAAATGGTTGTCTGGTGATAATTTTATTTAACTTTTTTGTAGCTAGATATGGATGCTAATTGACTTCAGTTTTTTTTTGTTTAGTTTCTGGTGATTATTTTGCCCATTTAGATGCCACTGGCAGAAGAATTGATATAGATCAGCGACCTGAACTTACAAAGGGTAGTGTGGAGTTTGTTGCTCCCACTGAGTATATGGTGCGGCCTCCAATGCCACCACTATACTTCTTTCTCATTGATGTATCAATATCTGCAGTTAGGAGTGGTATGATTGAGGTGAGCACTTTCAGCCTACAATATCGAAATTTAGCCATAAAAATTTGGGGCTATCTTGTCTAATATATGTATTATTGTCACATTTTAATTTGATATAGTAGTTAGATGGGTGTATAATATTAGCACATGGGTCACTTCTCTTCCTGTTTTATGTGTTTTGGAGGAAAGCTTCTTAGATCAACCTAGTATTGGGTTTTTAAGCATTTGCTTACTTTATAATTATACATTTTGCAACTTGTAGAATTTATAGGATTGGCCACAGTTGGAAGTGTTAGGATCCTAATTGCAAGGTATGGGACTTGAATCCCACATTAGAAGTGTGGGCTTCTTGTGTGGGATTTATAAGGGTTTGAGCTCTCCCACTTCAATAGCTAGCTTTTGGGGTGTGGTTCTCCCAAGGTTCTTATCAATTGGTATCAGAGCCCATATCACGTCTCCCGGTTGCAATCGTGCGGCGCAGGTGGTGACGCCGACATTGAAGTGTTTGCCCGAGACTAGTCAAAGGACTAGTGCACTGCCAGCTTGCGTGGGCGCTGGGGTTGCAGAGCGTGGTGGAATGTTAGGATCCTAATTGCAAGGTATGGGACTTGAATCCCACATTGGAAATGTGGGCTTTTTGTGTGGGATTTATAAGGCTTTGGGCTCTCTTACTTCAATAGCTAGTTTTTGGAGCGTGGTTCTCCCAAGGTTCTTATCAGAAAGCTTTGGATATTTCCTGGAGCTGATAAGGTAACTTTTGCAAGTACACCCTTGAGCCTTGGCTAAGGTGGCAGAATGGGGGTTTGGGTTCCTGTGGGCTTTAGGTTGTATTTGTACTGAGTGAAAAAAGAAGAAAGGTTTTCTATGATCTCATCAAGGGAGTGGTCTAGTTATGGCTCCTCTCTCATTTGCGTGAAGATTCATTAGGTTCATGGAATCAAACATGGATTTTGACTTTTGACAATCTTATGCAGGTTGTGGCTCAAACTATCAAGTCATGTTTGGATGACCTGCCCGGCTTCCCCAGAACTCAGATTGGGTTTATTACTTTTGACAGCACAATACATTTTTATAATATGAAGGCAAGTGACCGTGCGCTTTTAATTTTTATTTTTATTATTGTATTTCAACATTTTTTTCTGTTTTAAACAAAATGCATGCTAAATAACATGCGGGTTTGACTATGCAGTCATCTTTGACGCAACCTCAGATGATGGTGGTTTCTGACCTGGACGATATATTTGTCCCATTGCCAGATGATCTCCTTGTCAACTTGTCTGAATCTAGAGATGTGGTGGATACATTCTTAGATAGCTTACCCTCCATGTTTCAGGACAATGTGAATTTAGAATCTGCTTTTGGGCCAGCTCTTAAAGCGGCATTTATGGTTATGGTTTGTCTATTACCCCTATCTTATCACTTAGAGCTTCTGCAATTGATTATTATTATTATCATTGTTTTAAGTTTCTCTTGGCAATTTCATTTCTAGCATAATGTGGCTATTGATTCGTTTATCATGTGTCATAAATTAGATTGGTGACTTTGGTCATTCCTTCTCTTTATATTTTTTTCCCTCTCTCTCCACAGAGTCGACTTGGAGGAAAATTACTAATTTTTCAGAACACACTGCCTTCTCTCGGTGTTGGCCGTTTAAAGTTACGGGGAGATGATCTTCGTGTGTATGGAACTGATAAAGAACATGCATTAAGAATACCTGAAGATCCCTTCTACAAGCAAATGGCTGCTGATTTGACCAAGTTCCAGATAGCTGTGAATGTGTATGCATTCAGTGACAGATACACCGATATAGCCTCCTTAGGTATGTGGTTGTTCTCTTAGCATACACTGTTTCAAATTAATGGAATAAAGCAGAGTTAAAATTGATTTTTAATCTTATTTACGAGTTTTTGATACTTTATCTTCTCTTTTGCCTGTGTACTTTAATTGCATTTCGTTACCTTATATTATCTTATACATATGATGAACTGTGTAGTTACTTCAGATTTTATCAATTTATTGGCCTTTAACCTGTTTTATTCATAGTGTGTACATTGCATTAATCATTTCCACACTTTCAATAACTTTGAAGATAGTTTGGAATTTGAGTTCCCTTTATGAAGCCTGCTAAAGAGTTCAGTGTTTTAAATTTTTACATGATTGTATAGTCTTAAGCTACTGGATATAATTTTTTCCTTTTTTTTCTTTTTTCAAAAAATTAAATTACTATTAAAAATGGTTTTAAGATCTCTTGTTAAGTGGTTATTTTCTTGGAGTGTAGAAGTCCTTTGCAGAATACAAGTGATATAAGATATAAGAATTTGATGTTCTTTAATAAGATCTGTTCGTGCAGGTACTTTAGCAAAATACACTGGAGGTCAGGTGTATTACTATCCAAACTTCCAGTCATCCATTCACAGAGAGAAGTTGACTCATGAATTATCACGAGATCTAACTAGGGAAACTGCTTGGGAAGCTGTCATGCGCATAAGATGTGGAAAAGGTTAGTCTAATTTTGCTATAGGACAGTCAGTACTACTGAGGACACATGCACAAGATAACTTATATTATCATTTGGAGAGAGCTGATTCTTTTGTCTTTGGTGCTTCTAGGGATTCGGTTTACATCTTATCATGGAAACTTTATGCTAAGGTCCACTGATCTATTAGCACTTCCAGCTGTAGATTGTGATAAAGCATATGCAATGCAATTGTCTCTTGAAGAGACATTACTGACGACTCAGACTGTATATTTCCAAGTTGCTTTGCTGTATCCTCTTGAGTTAAAAGATTGCATGAATTTGGCATCCAAGCTACAAATAAATTAATGAAATATGGCTCTGCATATCTAGGAAATGTGCTATTCTTGTGCTAAGTAAGGATATACTTAATTTAATATCCATACATAGTTCCTTAAGAATTTAACTGCACACCTTTTCATGCCCTAAAATCATCTTATATTTCACACCAGAAATTAATTTTATGTTGTTAATTTTTAGATTCTGTATCATTATTGTAGTCAGTGACTAACACATAAGGAATAAGAAATTGAGAAAACATATATGTCCAATTGGTAAGATTTTCTTACATTAGTCATTGTTGGTTTTTTCCTTCCCATTAAATTATTTGTTTGAGAACTTCTTTCGTAGCATTTGTATACTTGTGGTTGTTTCTTGTAAAAAAAAATGAGAACTCAATGTTCTTTCCATTTGAATCATCGCCAGACCAATCTCAACATGTTTCCTGTTCTGAATATTTTGGGATATTGCTTTGTTCTGAACTCTGTGTTGCCCTACTTTTTCCCTTGTTATTGAAATTTTATTTTGCATCTCTCATTCAAATTTTCTATAAGACATTTAGTCCTTGCTGTGGCCTTCTCCCTCTTTTTTCTGCTCGACTTCTAGTAATGAGTAATTTCACTCATTTACTAATAAAAGTAGTGATCTCAGTCTTTTACTAATGAAAGAAGAAAGCTTTTTTCTTCTTTTGGATAGTCAATTTGCTTGTCAATATTTGTTGGGATATTTTTTGGTGTGAAAAAGAGTGGAAGAGAGTGTCTTATCAAAAAAAGAAATTAAAAATAGAAGTAACTGTTGTTTCTTTGACAATTAAAAGATACACGGCATCTTGTGGAGAGAGGCGTATCCGGGTACATACTTTAGCAGCTCCAGTTGTTGCAGATCTAAGTGAGATGTACCGCCAGGCAGACACTGGTGCCATTGTTTCTGTATTTAGTAGGTTAGGTAGGTTGATCTTCCTAAGCCAGTGTTTTCATGTTCAATGATTTCATTTTCTGTTTTTTTTTTAAAATAAATTTCTGTTAATGAACTGAATTGATTTGCAGCAATTGAGAAAACATTGTCACATAAGCTAGAAGATGCACGAAATTCTGTGCAACTAAGGATCGTCAAAGCTCTGAAGGAATATCGAAATCTCTATGCTGTGCAGCATCGCTTGGGAGCCAGGATGATATATCCTGAATCACTTAAGTTTCTGCCATTGTATGGTTTAGCACTTTGTAAATCAACACCACTCCGAGGAGGGTATGCTGATGCTCAGCTTGACGAACGCTGTGCAGCAGGTTACACTATGATGTCATTGCCCGTTAAAAAGTTATTGAAGCTTTTGTACCCCAACTTGATTCGAGTTGATCAATATCTCTTACAGGTAAAAGGATTTTTATGCATTTGAACTTCCTACTATAATGTAGATTTTTATGAAATTTTAACAGTTAGTCTGTATTTATTAAATGCAGCCATCTGGTCAGGTTCATGAGTTTAAAAAAATTATGAAGAGGTTACCACTTGCTGCAGAGAGCCTAGATTCTAGAGGACTTTATATATACGATGACGGTTTCCGTTTTGTTGTATGGTTTGGTAGAATGCTCTCACCTGATATAGCTATGAATCTACTTGGCCCAGACTTTGCGGCAGAGTTATCGAAGGTATGCTGTGCAATTTTTG
The DNA here is from genome assembly GCA_026212285.1 of Bursera cuneata. Classification (NCBI taxonomy): domain Eukaryota; kingdom Viridiplantae; phylum Streptophyta; class Magnoliopsida; order Sapindales; family Burseraceae; genus Bursera; species Bursera cuneata. The sequence goes on from JANLJB010000528.1 coordinate 22,432, forward strand.
TAGTCTGTACTGAATGTCAATGAATTTTTTAGTATTATAAGTTTAAGTTTATTTGTGATGATTGTTTAGAGTTTTATTATCTTCTGTGTAAAAATTGACGCCGACATGGATTTTGGTCTTAAACATTGATGAATATGATCTGTTAATGGATAAACTTTGACTTGTATGTTGATGCCATGAATAACTTTAAGTTGGGGTATATGTTATGTAAGTTGTGATTATTTATAAAAATAAAGATGTAATGATATCAGTGTCTAAACAAAAGGTGGAAGCTTTGCTTAGCTGAGAAATTAAAAAGAAGTGGAAGATTTGTACATCTCCTTTTTGATGGAAGTCAATCGAAGTAAATGTTTTAAGTTGAGGCTACGGAGTCAGCCTTAGCTATCCTTGTTAGTTTGCTAAATATTTTTACTTTTATAATTAATTTTGAAGACCAAGTGTGTGAATACATTTAACTCAAGAATAATCCAATTTTATTTTTTTTTTCCTTGCTGCTCCATATTGAGGCTGTATTTGAACTCACCTATCATCATGTTCTTGTTTTATCTTGAGAATCAGGTTACCCTTAGAGAGCATGATAATGAGATGTCAAGAAAACTATTGGGGATACTGGACAAACTTAGAGAGAGCGATCCTTCATATTATCAGCTCTGTCATCTTTTAAGACAAGGTGAACAGCCCCGAGAAGGCTTGTTTCTTCTTGCAAACCTTGTTGAGGACCAGAATGGGGGTACCAATGGTTATGTGGATTGGGTTGTGCAGATACACCGACAAGTACAGCAAAACGGTTAATATAAAGGTAATAACTTCAAATGTTGATTTCGTCATTTAGTTGCGACTTCAAAATGTTATTGATGCATTGAGAGTGCAATTTTATTTCAAGACAAAATAATTGAGTATTTTTTTCAAACTGTTTCTGTTTCTGTATAAGTCTTTGTTTGCTTGTTGCTAATTTTGAAAAGAATTAATTGTGAACGTTCTTAGCGAAGTTTTCCTGCATTTTTGATATTTTCTTCACTTCAATGCTGCAGAAAGTTATCAGTGGCTTGTCATGTGCTTCATTGAGGAATTGATCAAATGTTTTGTTCAACATAGTAAATAATGTTTCATTTCAGCCACAAGTTCCCCGCAAAATGTGGATGGTTGAGTTGACGGTGGTGATCACCAGATAGATTTTCAGACAAAAATTTGTTGCTTCACTACAGGATTCAATAACTAGGGGAGATGTACTTCTAATGATACATCATTTTGGCTGCAGTTTTCATAGTTAAATACAACATATTAAATTTTTATGTGATAGCTTAAATTATTGTTAGCAAATTTTTTAGTTGTGTTATATTTTAAGAACCTTTTAGGCATTTGCTTGTTTAGAGAGAAGGTGTGTCCTGTCCGATTGCTAGACATTGTTCAATATACTAAATTTTGTTCTGATATTTGAAGCAATGTTAATTTTTGCTTTTCTGGGTTTTGAACGGATATTAGTGTTGATATGTTATTGAGTTCCTTTTGTTACTTTGTTTTCAGAAATGAAAGGAAGTTGACAGCTACCTGTATTTGGCCACCTATCCTTGAAATATTGGAATGCTAGCTGAACTCGTAGCGAATTGAATGTGAGAAAGTTCCATTACCAATTTCATGAAACCACATACGATGATCCAACTAGATGAGTTCAAAGTGCTAGCAACTGAATGTGCGGAAGGAAGGCGTTTAACCTGCTTTTCACTGGAAATAGTCCACAATTCTGTTTGTTGGAATAAGTTGTGAACATTAGAAGAATCTCATTCTCAAGAACAAGCGTGCTCAAATTTCAGAGGTGTTGACAGGAATTACATGGTTAAAAGTATAATTGATGTCTAATCAAATTAATCAAAGTGTTGTTTTGGTTCAAAACAATAAAGGTCCTATCATTTGGAAATTTTATAGCAACCTTCCCTGTTATCAGTGGACATATGTCAATTTTTTTAAAATTTGATATCATAATTCATTGAACATTGGAAACCCTAATGGCACTCGATATATCTTATCAGACACTATTGAGTAGTATCATTCGATATTCAATGTAGATTGTATTATCGAATGTCATAAATGCATTAACAAATAATCATAGTGTAAAATTTTTCAGATATAGGTTAAAGGGAAATTGTGAGAAATGATAAAAAAAAAAAGGGACTTTGGAATTAATTAAATTTCTGGTTTTTTTACTTTCTAATCAAATTTAGATGAATGATAATTATATCCCTTCTATTTAATATTAAATCTCTTTCATCCGTTGATTGTCCAATAAGTTTAGTGATGGTTTAGAAAGTCTTATAACTGTCTGGTTAGTCCGGTGATGATCTATCAATGTTTGACAAGTTTGGTGATTGTTTGACGGGTACGGTTTGATAACTGTTTAATGAGTCATTTGACGAGTTTGACGATGTTCTGATGAGTTCAATGATAATCAAGCGAGTTTGGTTACTGTTTAAAGGTTTTTGGGTGACTGTCTGGTAACTATTTAACGAGTTGATAATTGTTCGATGATTTTTCAGTGACTCTTCGGTAATTTTGTTAATGGTTTTATAACCGTTTCAGCTAATCTGACAATGACTTGGAATTGTCTGTGAGTTCGGTGACGGTAAAGCGAGTTTGGTGACTGTTCGGACAAATGGAGGCTAAACCAAACAGAGCAGATGATGTCGGCTAACTGGATGTGGGGCCTGAATCTGATCTGATGCATACACTTCTTAGAGTAGACAGGATCCCAAGTGAGCCCGAGCCCGAGCCCGAGCCCTGAGGAGATAAATTTTAAGACAAAAAAGCAGAGTTGATCTCCTCTTTTCTGTCCCAATCCCATCTCATCCAATTCTAAACCCAAAGGGTATATTTCAACTTTACTCTTTTCTTCTGCCTTTTTCTTTGTTAAACAAAATAATTCCCATCAAATTTCTGTTCTTATTGGTGCTTCTTCATTCACAAGCTAATTTGTTAAAAGGTATTTTTACCCTTCTATTGTTAAATTCCTTTTCGTTTCTTCATTTGCATGTAATATACATGCTATTTTACTCTTTTCTCGCCATATTTTTCCAGTTCTGATTCAAAACAAAAAAAGAAAAAAAAAGCCCCTTAATCATTTATTGTTAATGTTGAAGCCGCATTAGTGTGGTTGAAAGTCCTTTATTCTTGTTCAATTATCTGTGATGGATAATCCAGATTCAGGGAGGATTCAACGAAAGATGGTCGCTTTAAACTGGGAAGGAGCATTGGAAAAATTTGAACAAGTTGTTGCTTCTGGGACCGAGGCTATGCAAGTACAGGCTATAATGAAGGTAGCATATCTCTCTAATACTGTTCCAGAGGATATATTGGCCAGTACTATTCCAATCCTTGCCAAAATTCTTGCTGAAAATAATATTTCAGGTAATGTGAGTTGGTTTGCCCGTCAAGCAGTTGCTTATTGCTTAAAAAAAATTGCTTCTCAAAGAGATGGCAGGTTGGCAGTTGCGATTGGACAAACTGGTGTTATACCTTCACTGTTAAGGTCATTGCCAGAATCTGTTAATGGTTTTCAAAAAGCTTTATTGAAATGCCTTTGGAGTCTTGTCACATTTGGAAATGCAAATCGGATAATCGTAGTGAGGAATGGTGGGTTGGAGATTATTATTCGTATGTTGAATTTGGGTAATAATGGTTCTAGGAGGTATTTATTAGAGATTTTAAGTTCATTGACAACGTTGAGAGAGGTTAGGAGGGTACTTACTAGTTTAAGAGGGTTAAAGTTTCTTGTTGAGGCTGCTAGTTTTGGCAGTATGGTTTCTAGAGAAAGAGCCTGTCAAGCAATAGGGTTACTCGGGGTTACAAGGCGTGCTAGGCATTTGCTTGTTGATTTGGGTGTGATACCAGTTCTTGTGGAGTTGTTTCGTGTTGGAGATTCTACAACAAAATTGGTGGCTGGTAATTCACTTGGTGTGATTTCGGCTCATGTTAATTTCATTAAGCCGGTTGCAGAAGCTGGGGCTATTCCCTTGTATGCTGAACTGCTTCAAGGACCTGATCCTATTGGTAAAGAAATTGCAGAGGATGCATTTTGTATATTAGCTGTTACCGAAAGGAATGCAGTTGTAATAGCTGAACACTTGGTGAGAATTCTTAGAGAAGGTGATGATGAAGCTAAAACAGCTGCTGCTGATGTTTTGTGGGATCTTTCTGGTTACAAGCATTCAATATCAGTTATTAGAGACTCAGGTGCAATCCCAATCCTTGTTAATCTTTTGAGTTGTGAACTTGATGAAGTTAGGGAGAAGGTATCTGGAGCCGTTGCCCAGTTAAGTTATAATGAGTCAGACCGAGTGGCACTTGCTGAAGCGGGGGCAGTGCCAATTATGATTGAGTTGCTGCAAGATGAGTCTGAAGAGGTGAGAGATAATTCTGCAGAGGCTCTTATAAATTTTTCTGAAGATCCATTGCAACGTGAAAGAATATGTGAAGCAATTGGTGTTGTATCATTTCAGAGTATGGAAAACAGGATGATTAGACTTCGTTCTACAGATGAACTAATGACTAGGTCCTTGAGACGGATGAGCATTGAGCAGCTAACTTGGGACCCGGATCTGGTGTAATTGTTTTGGTAATACAACTTCAGTCTTTGCTCTTTGTGAAAATGTGTATCTAACATAAATAAATTCTTAGTTCTTGTGGGCGCTTCTGTAGATTCCTAATCTTGATTGGTACTTTCAACTGATTAATTCCTCTGCATATTGCTCTTGGAGTTGCAATGGACCTCTTGTTTGCCTTGAATAATTTGTACAGAAAAAAAGATAGTTCATGAAACAGAATTAGCGTATCTTGTATTTGATTTTCTATATTTCTATCGACGTTCTTTTTCTTCAAAAAATTTCATCTTTGGTATAAAGCATCGGTGATCACTGATGATGTTGAATTTGGTTTTAATTACTGTATGTACATAATGGCATTTAAAGACCATTTATAGAGTGTATAATTTTTTTCAATAGCAGGTGTTATCTTAGGGTTGAGTTATGTTTTAATATTGTATATGTACACTTTGGTGACTACAGCATTACTTACCAACCCAAATTTTGAGACTGCTTCTTGGTTGTGTAATCCTTGTTGTACAGTCGATCAATTTTGGAATCCAATGCCTGTGTCTTCTTTTGCTTTGCCCTCAAAAAAGGGCAAGACATAAAAGGAAGGAATAAGGTACATACATTTGTTGCTATTGTCTACATATTAATCATAAATGACTTGGATGTGATAAGTGTTACACTACAATCTGATGAAATTTATAACAAGTAGATATGGACTGTCAAACAACAGATGAGATGATTAAGAAACGTTCAGGTTATTGATCCACTTTTAATGGGTCCAATTCAACACGGATGCACCACTTGTTCACACAGGCAATGCTAACATTTAAAAAGGGAGTTCCATGCCATCCAAGAAGTGAATTGTAATTAGAAGTAAAGGTCGATGGACAGGAGCATCATTCATACCATATTTTAATATGCACATCACATGTTTGCATTGCCCAAAGCATGGTATTGTTTATTGCCAATAAAATTAATAAATTTTATTAATAAAGAAAAAAAGATTTAGAAAAGATATGATTAAATATTCTTTGATAATATATGTTTGATAGAGAGTTAAATGGACAACATGATGTATTATTGACCAACTATGATAGTTGATACACTATCAAATGTCTAATTAATTAAACTCTAAGGATATCAATTAATAAGTTAATTCAAAACAATAAATTAATTTGATCATACAGATCAAATCCGGCCATAATATCCAATTTGAGAGAGAGAAATTTTAACAATATATTTGTAATACAAAAGGTTATTGTCATTTATAATTTGCGAGTATAAAATTTGTATTCCAATTGATGTGATATCATATGAGTGATAAGGTGAATAATGAAAGTTAAAATAATAAATAGTAATAAATTTTATCTTATTACTTAAATTATGTCGCATTGTAGTTGAGATATAAAGTTAGGATACCACATCATAGTTGAGATACAAAGTTGGGATACAAATTTTATATCGGTAACATTAATGATAGTTTATTAGTATTAAGTNATCACAATTAGCAAGTAGCAATATCATAAATCCAGCTATATGGATGTCTCAAATTCAAATGTAAATAATGCATGGTGATGTTGGGTGTTTAAGACAAGAAAAATAAGAGTGTTGTGAAAAAGATTTTTTTTTTTTTTTTGGGGTATTATTTCCAAAAAAGTTGACAAACTTGCGGGGTACATTAAAGAGATTCTTTCTTTCACGTCATTTCGACAAACATAAAAAAAATAATGGGACTTTTCATTTCTTACAATTTTTTTTTCATGGAAACGGATGAGTTGATCCTTTATGATCGAAAAGAAGAGTCACAACAGGTTTTCCATACAATAATAAATATCTCTTTTCCCTTTTGCTCCAGAAAAAGAAAAATGCAGATCAGTCCATTACATCAGGTTGCAGTTGTTATTACAGGTTGGGTNGAGGATCAGGACACTGACAACGTCCACAACGGCAACTTGGTGCACATGGAGTTGTGGTTGGTCGACGCCAACAACGTCCACACTTGCAACTTGATGCACATATAATTGGAGGTGGTTGACAACGTACACACTTGCAATTTGGTGCACATAGAATTGGAGGTGGTTGACAACGTCCACAAATGCAAATTAACGCACATGGTTTTTTATCTTCCTCCTTTTTCGGGGGCTTCACTTCCTCCACGGTTTCTAACCACGCGTGGCCAATCTTCTTGTCCANAGCGTTTGGTCAACTTGGCTACATCCACTTTCTCTCCAATCACCACCACCTTTTCTTCCCCAGATAATGCCACTGAGTTCACTCCTACAGAACATCAGAAATTAATGCTCAAATCCCAAATGTAATCCTCTTCTTCACTTTTGATCAACTGAATTAACTAGGAGATGAGATGAGATGAGATTGAAACTAACCATATTCCTCAGCGGCTACCTTCAGGGCATCGGTGCGGCACTTGTCACATCTGGCGTGCACCCTTATTGTTATCTTTTGCTGCATGCATGCACCAGTAACAATATTACCAAACGCACACCATGTCCATTATTGTCAACACTTGCATGCATTTATATTAATTATACTGATCATCAAACTAACAACTAATATTATCAAAGACAGACAATGTCTTGTTGTTTTGATGTTATCAATTAGGTAGCTAGCTTACATACCTTCATATTATCCTCACCCGCAAACGATAATGCAGCTTTCGTTCAGAGAATTTGATGAATACTGGAATATTGTTGTGGGTGTGTTACAGTGATGAACAAGAGAAGCCTATTTATATAATATCACTATCAAAACTCTACACTGGAGAGTCTTCTTCAATTAGTAATTAAATTGCAGTGGTTGGAAATCCAGTTAATTTGTGCATATGAAATTTATTAATTAAGGTTTAAGTCGTCGTTCGATCCACTTTTCAAGGGTTCAACTTATAGAATTAAGTAACAGCACACAGAGATGACAATTTATCTATCTTGCTTATGTTTTAATTAAGTTCATTGAACAAGAGTCCACTGTTCTGCTACTCCGTCAACTATAAATATACAAGTCACACTAGTTATAATTATCAACTCGTAAAACAATTTACGAGCCACCAATCACGCGTTTGGATCTTGGAATACATGTGCCAGGCTAGCCTGGCAGCTAAAACATCGATCTTCATCCTCTTCAACTCTAACATTTTATTAATTTGATTGGTAGCTGCAAAGGATTTATCTAATCTATCACTGTTTATTTTTTATTTTTTNTATCGCTGTACTTCATACACTTGTAATATCATTCCATCATTATCCAGTGAGAAATAATTCTTACACAGCAAAACGAGCAACTATATTCATTTAGGCTGTAACCTAGATTCAATTGCATTTTAATATATTAAAAAAAAAAACCAACTCTAAATGCAAGAAATTTTTTAAATGAACTATTAAAAATAATATTATCTCAACATTCATTCTTTAGAAACCCAAGAAGAAAGAATGATAAGTTTCCAAACTAATAGAATATATTTTCATTTTCTTTTATATCCTAAAAATTCCTCAAACTCCTTATAAATCCATGTCTCTACTTCTCTAGATATGACGCTGAAGAGATAACAAAGGTTCCAGATTTGTTAGGGAGCAAAGAGGAGTCCTTGATTGGGTTGTATAATTTGATTGTATATATAATATTACTCTTTATTTAATTGATAGTATATATGATCAAGTTTTATTAATTAAAAAATTAGTTTATATTAATTAAGGAGTAGAAAATAGGTATTTAAAGATAAAAAAAAAAAAAAAAATCTGAACACCCATTTTCTTTATATTCTATTAATCAATTTTTTAAAAAAAGAATTTTACGCCGCATCCCTTCAGTATTCCATTTTTTTTTTTTAAACTTTCAGTTTTGCAATTGATTATGTGTGATCTAAGTAATGATTTGAAGTGCAGCAACGATTAATTGTTACTAGATTNTTTTTTTTTTTCATGTGATTCTCTTAATCTCTTTCACTTTCAATATAATCAATTACGATGACCATTTTCTGTTTCTCATCACTGCAAAGTTTCAGTGTGCAAATACCGATTACTGCTGTCAGCCTATGATTCATTCTTCTCCACGAGGCTTAAAAGCTGTCGGTAACAGAAGAACTTGATTTCCAGAATTTGCAGATGCATATCTGTTGCCTGCCTACGATTTCATTCTCCTCAGCTGGCAGCAACAAAACTTGNAACTTGATCTCCATAATTTGTAGATTGCTAAATTCAAGTCTATTTTGTATCTCCCATAAGCAATTAAGCCAATTTTTCACAACTAAAAAGGCCATTAACACTATCAAATAAATCATGCCCCTCTTTGCACATAAAGATTCAATAAAATTATAGTACCATTTATCTATATTTTATAATGTGAAGATTGATAGAAAGATGTAAATTAAAAGATAAAGATTTAGGATTGGTGAATCTTGATAATAGACATTTAGTTTTATTTTTTGTCCATTTAAGTAATTTCCTTTATTTATATTATAGGAATAAAATCTTTTTTAAAATACTGGAGTTTAGAGTTCTTATTATTTTTATTTCAAGTAATGCCCAAACTGAGGCTTCATCGATGAAGAAAAAATGTTGAACAAATCATCAACCACAGATGAGAGGATTGGTATTCAGAATCTCGTCTCATTAAAATTTAATCTATATAAATACATCAGAAACTATAAAAAATAATATTTTTAAGTTTACTTTCAATTTCATAATAGTCCTCATTTCACAAAAATTTACACTAGAGTCCTTAGCTCGACGGCTCGGCAGCTTGGTGGCTAAATTCGACAGCTCAGTGGCTCGGCTCGATAACTAGGGGACTTTGACATGAAAAGTTTTGAAACGGAGACAATTTTTTAAATTATACTTAAAAATAAGATTGTTTTTATAAATTCTCTTAAATTAATCGAACTCATTTTAGCACCCATTTGACTTTGGAATTTGAAGTCAACATTTTCACACCTACAAACTATCAGTTTCAACTTTCAATGTCAACAAACGTTATTGTGCACTTTTAGACCTTAATTATACGTATTGAGAAGAAAAATCTAATTCAAACATTGATCGTTTCCATTACCCATGAAAATTAAATAGAGAATTCATAAATTCAACAGTAGTTGTTTTATTATACATCGAATTCAGACTAGGTGGAAGGAATATCGATACTTCAAGGAAAGCTAGGTGCTTAATTTCTATAATATATATATATATGTTGTTTAACCGTTTAATCACATCTCATGATCCCACTTGGCTGTAATATTAATTGGAAAGTTGGGTTGCTTCTTTCTTCAATTATTATTAGTTAAGACTTGAGAGTGTCAAACAGGCCATGAGTGCATACATGTCGGTCCAAACAAAGACAGAGGGCCTAGTCTTGGCATATAGCTAGCTATTTGACAAGAATATTAACATAAGTCTATTCTCAATTAGTACTTAAGATTCTGCCAACCAAAATTTGCTTAATTTCATGCATTTAACCCGTCAGGTTAAGGCAATAGAAACCAAAGCTTAAGGTTTTAGTTTAA
>JANLJB010000530.1:0-10944 GCA_026212285.1 Bursera cuneata
CATGTACAAATCAGAAAATCAATACTTCGCTAACTAGTATATTCATGTGTATCTAAAGGACAAATAAGAAGCCTTAAACGGGAATGAAGATAATGTCAAAGAATCACTAACCGAACCAGGTTCGAAGGAACCATCATAGGAGCCTTCAGTTTTCTGCATTCTTCGTCGCATGTATGGATCACATGACAAGTATAGGTTCTTCACTAGAATCCCATTTGAACCCTCTGGTACCTTTAACTCTATATTACTAGTGGTCATGTACATGTCTGTTTCTTTTGGTAAACCCGAGACATAATCTTTCAATATGACCTGCTTGTTACTTACCCTTCCAGACATTGTTTTTGTTAGTCACTATTTGTGGAAAACACAGAAAAGTCTTTGCAACGGAGAATGTATATAGAGGAGTTGCTTAGTGTTATTGTCTGTGCATGGGATGAAACCGATGGGAACGAAAAAGATGTTGAGGACTTGTCGATGAACCTTTGCCGGCCCTCTTATCCTATTGGACTGGTGCATTTATATAACTTAAACCAATTTTCTTATTTTTTATTTTTGTTGATGCAATTACAATTAAGCATTTGAATTATATTATGACTTTCTAACTATCCTATTAGATGTAACATAGACTAAATTTTAATCCAGACAGAAATTGCAGATAGAAATGTTAAGGATTTTTTAAGGCAAATGTTTAAAAAAAAAATAAACTCTTTACATGGATTTTAGTTAATGGGAGAATTAATGCAAGAGAAGTTATTAAAAGAAGGTTTCTAAAGATATGTTTCTCGCCCTCATGGTAAGAGATGTGTAGAAGAAATGAAGAGACTTCAAATTATATTCCTTCACGGCAGTATGGTAGATGATTTGTAGGCTAGATTATGTAAGGAATCCCAAGGTTGTAGTTTAGTGGTTAGGCCTTAGACTTGGAGACGTGCTCCCTTCCTAGATCGGTCTATGTTAGGAAACTTTTGAGGTACGGGATACAAGTCCCTTGTGAAGAAGTGCTTATTGAGTGCATTTATGCTTTCGGAGAAAGACAAATGCTAAGACTTTAGGAGATTGTGCTAATTTTGATCTCTTTGTGGTTCCTTGGTAGGAAAGAAGTAAACAAATTTGTGAAAGAGAAAATAAGAGAATAATCATAGTTTATGGTAAAAAAAAATTGACTTCTTATTCCTACTGAACTTCGATTTCAAAGGATACTATCATGGTACTCATTTTTCTTTATTCTTCTCAACTAGGAAGGGGTAGTGACTTAATTAGATCAGACAAATTTCGAGACCACCCATTAACAAGCATATACTCATTAGAGAAAAACAAGTTTTAGGTTTAGTTTTATCGAATCGGGTTGTTATTGTGTTAACATGATAAAAAATATTCAATTANATATCGGACCGTGATTTAGTGTAGCTTATGAAAACATGTTTCATATGTTTAATCAGATTATAATTAAGATATTTCTATTAGTTTTTAATAATTTATTAAAGCGTGACTATTGATTGACTCATTATTTTAACTTATTATTAGGATTAGGTTTTGTCTTTTCATATTCGATAGTGTGCGTATATGTTAACGAGAAAGTAACAATAATTAAGTAGCAATTAAGTTTTTAACTGTATGTTTGCTGGATAAAATTTTTTTTTGGGTCGAAATATATCCCAATAGAATATCTACAAGTTTGATATGGGTGGAAGGATCCCTATGCACAAGTGAAACCGACATTACTACAGACCAGGCCCAACTTTAATAAGCCTAGAGACAAGAGAGAGAAATCTCAAGAATGTAAGGACAAAAGAGGATCCTGACGNTTCACGCATGAAAGCTAAAATAAGAAGTTAAATGTTCAAACACGGAAGCAATCCAATCCTAGATAGTGCAGAAAAAATCGGGTTCTTACACTCCTATTAAATCCCAACTAATCAACAAACAACATCCACAAGACATGATTAGCTCTCCCAAAATTTCAAAAGGAAAAAGATTGAAAAAGCAAGCAGTCACACGCTGGCCCATTTCCACTTGTAGGTTTGCATGTACCCCTTTTTCTACTTTTTTTTTTTTTTAAATGTGAATGTTTAGATCAATTTATGTATACTTCTACTAATCCTTCGAGACTTGTGTTTCATGCACTTAAAAATTTTCCAACAGACAGGTTGATCGCTGGATCAAACCTTGGACATAGAGGGATTGCACATGTCCTAACCATCGCCAACCTACATCAACCAAAATTTTTTATCAACACTTTCCATCAAAGTTTTGCCACCAACTTATCTAATGCAACTGATCCCTCATGCATTTGAAGATTTGATGAATGGTACCCTTTTTTAATTATATTTTTCTCATTACATTCAAATATTTATAGNAGAATACATATAGGGAGTATTCTAGACTTGGATCCCTATAATCAAGCTAAACTGTAACACTTTGGCCTACTGTCAGATATTGTCTGCTTTGGATACACAGTCCGTCACAATTTTGTTATTGGGCTTTGCAACCTAAAAGGCCTCTGACAGTTTATGGAGCTCACAGGATATTTAACTTGTCCAAACTTATCGTTCCCAAGCGATGTGGGATATCACATTCACCCCTTCTTTTGGGCCTAACGTCCTCGTTGGCCCATCATCCTTTGGGGTATTTTGAATATCTATATATTTCCGGTTGGGGTATTTTAAACATCCACACATTTTCGGTTGGGATGGGCTCTGATACCATTCTGTAACACCCCGATCCACTGTCAGATATTGTCTACTTTGGACATACAGTCCGTCACGGTTTTGTTATTGGGCTTTGCAACCCAAAAGACCTCTGACAGTTTAAGGACCTCACAAGGTATTTAANCAACCCAAAAGGCCTCTGACAGTTTAAGGAGCTCACAAGGTATTTAACTTATCCAAACTTATCATTCCCAAGCGATGTGGGATATCACATTTACCCCTTCTTTTGGGCCTAACGTCCTCATGGCCCATCATCTTTTGGGGTATTTTAAACATCTATATATTTTCGGTTGGGGTACTTTAAACATCCACACATTTTCGGTTAGGATGGACTCTGATACCATTCTGTAACACCCCGGTCCATTGTCAGATATTGTCCACTTTGGACACACAGTCCGTCACGGTTTTGTTATTGGGCTTTGCAACCCAAAAGACCTCTGACAGTTTAAGGACCTCACAAGGTATTTAACTTATCCAAACTTATCATTCCCAAACGATGTGGGATGTCACATAAACAGTAAAACAAATCTCTCAATTACAGCCTCACAATCTTTCATATTCAAACTTAATATTCTAAAATAGGAAAGACGAAATATATCAAGTTGTACAGCTCATGACAGCATAATTTAACACTCCCCCTCAAGTTGGTGTATGAATCTCCCATATACCCAACTTGTCTAAAAACTTCAAGAATACTCTATTTCAGACAACCTTGGTGAGGATGTTAGCCAACTGATCCTTTGATCGAATCTTAGGCAATTCCACAATCTTTCCATCCAGTTTTTCTTTAATAAAGAATCTGTCTACCTCGATTTGCTTTGTATAGTCATGTTGAATTGGATTATGTACGATGTCACATGCTACTTTATTATCACAAAACAGTCGGATAGGTTGTTCAGATAAATAACCGAGGTCCTGTAAGAGAAGTCTTAGCCATAATGCTTCACAAAGTACATTTGCCAAACCTTTGAATTCAGCTTCTACACTTGAGCAAGCTACAACATTTTATTTCTTGCTCTTCCAAGTTATAAGATTACCTCCTATAAAGGTAAAGTAACCAGAAGTAGATCACCTGTTAGCCATATCACCAGCTCACTCAGCATCAGTATATGCTTCTATGCTTTCATAGTCTGCATTTTTAGTGAATAATACTCCTTTCCCTTGAGCCGACTTTAGATACCTTAAAATATGAATAATAGCATCCATTTGTTGTTTTCTAGGATTATGCATAAATTGGCTAACAATACCTAAAGCATAAGCGAGATCTGGTCTGGTATGCGATATGTACATCAATCTTCCTACAAGTCTTTGGTATCTTCCTTTGTCAACTAGTATCTGGTTGGACTCAACACATAGCTTTAGACCTTCTTCTACTGGTGTATCAATTGGTTGACATGCTGAAATACCAGTTTCTTGTAATAGATCTAAGACATATTTTCTTTGAGATAAAACTATTCCTTTATTAGATCGGGATACTTCAATCCTAAGAAAATATTTCATAGGGCCTAGATCTTTCATCTCAAATTCTTTGGACAAGTAACTTTGTAAGGCTTTCCTTTCATTGGGATCATTCCCTGTAACCATCATATCATCCATATATACAATGAGCGCAATGATCTTATCTTATTGTTTTTTGAGAAAATGAGTATGATCTGAGTTGCTTTGATGGTAGCCGAAGGCTATCATAGATTTTGTGAACCTTCCAAACTATGCTATAGGGGATTGCTTTAACCCATACAATGCTTTCTTTAGTCTGCATACTTTTTGACTGTGTCTTTTGGGTATTATGCACCCTGGTGGGAGATCCATATAGATTTCTTCACATAGTTAACCATGTAGAAAAGCATTCTTCACATCAAATTATTGTAAAGGCCAATCCAAGTTTGCGACTAAAGATAACAGGACACGAACTGTGTTGATTTTGGCTACGGGTGCAAATGTTTTTGCGTAATCGATTCCATAGGTTTGAGTGCATTTCTTTGCTACCAGTCTCACCTTAAAACGTTCAATTGTGCCATCAGCCTTGTATTTCATGATGTAAATCCACCGACAGCCAACTAGTTTATTTCTTGGTGGAGGATCAACTAGTTCTCATGTTTCATTTTTTTTCTAGAGATTTCATCACCTCATTCATTACTGCTTTCCACCTCGGATCAGTTAAGGCTTCCTGCACACTGTTAGGAATACATACAATAGATAATTGATTCACAAATGACACGTTTGATTATGACAAACAATGGTTAGACACATAATGGCTCATGGGATATTTTACTTTAATAGAAAGTTCAGGTTCATATGTGGATTTAGGAATACCTTTGGTATGACGTTGTGGTAACTTTCTTCTGTGTGTCTCATGAACATCTTCAGTAAATGATTGGTGTGATATGTTAATCGGGGATGAACCCACATTTTCCAGAAACTCGGTTTTAGCCTAAGTTGGAGATAGGCCCACTTCTTTAGTTATTTGGTGCTCATTACTTACTTCTTCAGTTATTGGGTGCTTATCACCACTTTGATATAATATTATACCATTTAGATCCAATTCACCCATTTTCTGATTTTGTGAGTCATCACCATTGGAATCCAATGTCATACCACTTAGATCCAAGTTACCCACATCTTGGTTATCATATTCTAGAGTTTGAATTTCCTTTTGGTACTTCCCCTGAAATTCAAGCTTATAGAAGTACATTGTATCTTCATGGAAAACAACATCCATTGTAACCAATAATCGACATGTTGGAGGATGATAACATCGATATCCTTTTTAATGAGTGGCTTATCCAACAAAAGCACACCATAATGCTTGAGGAGTTAACTTGGTCCGTTGATGCTTGTGAAGGTGTACAAAAACCACACATCCAAAGACATGTNGGAGCTGAATTTGAGATAGTTGGAGCAAAAATCGTATCAATAAGGATTTACAATGGTGTTTTGAAATTGATGGCGCTAGAGGGTACTCGATTGATTAAATAAACTACAGAAGTTAGCGCTTCTCCCTAATAAGATAAAGGCATATGGGCTTCAATTAACAAAGCTCGAACAATTGCCAACAAGTATCGATTTTTTCACTCTGTCACCCCATTCTGTTGAGGTGTGTTGGAGCATATTGTGTGATGAACCATTCCTTGTGCTTCTAAATAGCGTTGAAATTTAGTACTATGATATTCTCCACCATTGTCACTGTGNAAGAACTTGAATCTTTCTATTGTACTGAGTTTCAATTCTTTTATGAAACTTTTGGAGTATCAAGTTCACTTCACTTTTGGATTTCATCAAGCAAACCCATGTCTCTGGTACAATCATCAATAAAAGTTACAAATCAATGTGACCCACCCAAAGTAGTGACTTTAGATAGACCCCAGACGTAAGAGTGAATAATCATAAAAGGAAGTGGACTTTTATTCAATCATAATGGAAATGAAGCATGATGACTTTTTACAAGTTCACAAGTATCACACTGAAAAATAGAAATATCAACTTTTGCAAATAAATTGGGAAATAATTTTTTAAGATATCCGAAAGAAACATGCCTAAAACGGCGATGCCATAACCATATTTCTTTCCTTTTTTTTTTTTTTATCTTTAGAACCACCCACTGTTAGAGCTTATCATAGACTTTCGGTACTCTTTGATTCCAAGTCCAAGTAATACAGCTTCCCCCGCCTAATACCATAACCAATCGTCTTCCTGGTTTTGATGTCCTTAAAAACACAAAAAACGGGCCAAAAAAATTATAACACAACATAAGGTACTGGTTATTTGAGAGACTGATAAAAGATTATAATCTAAAGGTGGAACAAATAAGACAGAATCTAAATTTAATGTAATACTGAGAGTAAAAAATCCTTCCCCAAGAACTGGGGTCGTAGTTCCATTTACAGTAGAGACAAATTTTTGGGTTGAGTTAGTGAGTGGTGAGACTTGTCTAGAATCATATGTCATGTGATCTGTTGCACCGGAATCAATTATCCAAGCACTATGCAAAACAGGTGTTGAAATATTTAAAACCTTACCACCATTGTTTGCAGTTATTACCAATGTTGAGGCGTTGTTAGTAATTTCAGCTTTTGTTTTTGTTGAACAACTGTTGCAGTGGAAGGTGTTTGTTGATTTTTCTTTGCGTGACTAGGATCCCACTATTCTATATAGCCCACCAGTTCATAACAATGACTTTTGGTATGACCAGTCTTATGGCAATGAGTGCATTTATAGGAAGACTTATCAACGCCATTGGTTGGTCTACCATTGTTAAAACGTGCTCGATCTTGTGGACCCTGATTAGATTGGTTTTGAGCTACCATGGCACTCGATTCAGATGCTTCAAAATCAACTT
Source organism: Bursera cuneata (assembly GCA_026212285.1). NCBI lineage: Eukaryota > Viridiplantae > Streptophyta > Magnoliopsida > Sapindales > Burseraceae > Bursera > Bursera cuneata. The sequence continues at coordinate 7,045 of JANLJB010000530.1, forward strand.
TTAAGGTGCTACTATGTACCGCTTCTCGTCGAACCAATGAGTAACATTCCTCCAAGTTTGGCATTGGGTCTCTTCGTAATATCTCACGACGGATTAAATCAAAATCCTCATCCAATCCGACGAGAAAAATATGAACTCTTAATCATTAAATAGACCGATGGTAGGCTTTGACATCATCTGGATCCTTCATAATCACGGTATCATGATAGTCCAACTCTTGGAAGATTTTAATCAGCTCTCCATAATAATGTACATAGAGAGAATTCTCCTCTTTTGTCTTGTAGAGAAGGCCTTTTGATTCAAAGTAAAGACATGTAATTCATCACTGCCATCATAGAATGCTTTTGACAAGGCGGTCCAAATGTCATAGGCAGTGGACAAGTGTAAATAATGCCTCATAATTTCTGGAGACATAGACATTAATAGCCACCGTTTGACCTTTTGATTTTCAGCATACCATTTTTCATAGCCTTCATTAGATTCTGTAGGTGGCTTAGTCTTACTACAAATGTATGAGGTCTTCTCCCTTTCAGCAATTTGCATTTCCATCAGCTGAGACCATATGTCATAATTTGATTCGGTAAGGATGATTCCTGCTTTAAAAACTCCTTCGGACTGAACTATAACAGGTAGTGATTTGATCCTAGCTGACTCAGAATTTTTTTTCACTCATTTTCTTAAAAAAAAAAAATACAGAGGCTCACGAACTTAAAGTCTGGCAACGGAGTTACGGCAGTTGGCGATGATCAACAACGATGGGTCTGGCAGGTTTTTGATTTCTGGAGTTTTATTTGAATGATTTGGGTTTGTTTTGGGAAAGCTCTGATACCATGAAGATTTGATGAATGGTACCATTTTTTTATTATATTTTCCTCAATACATTCCAATATGTACACAGAATACATATAGGGAGCATTCTAGACTTGGATCCCTACAATCAAGCTAAATAGTAAGACAAATCCCTCAATTATAGCGTTACAATCTTTCATGTTCAAACGTAATATTCTAAAATAGGAAGGAAGAAATATATCAAGTCGTACAGCTTGTATAGCATTGCCATTTACTTGCTTACCTCATCGATGTTAACATTCTGAGTTTCAACTTCAACCAAAATCGATTCAGATCAAACCCCAATAGATCTCAGCAGTAGCCACCGTCCATGGCTTCGACTATAGAGGGTAATGGCGTGTGATTATTAGAAGGTGCGTGAAATGGTAATGAAATCGGTTGTGGAAGGTGGTGGTATGTGATGATTGATGACTGAAATGTGTGTGAGATGGTCATGAGATGCAGCTGTGTTGTGCTGCATGAGAAAGGGGAACACAATTGCACCCTCGGTCGACCCGGGTACCTGGACTCATTGACCACGTGGACTCCCTAGACTATTGGTTTCTCATTATAAATATATAATATCATTAAATTAATTATAAATTAAATTTATATTTAAATCATAACTCATATATATTAGATTATTTCAATTAAAATTTAATTTAAAACAAAGGGAATTATTTTACCATATATTTAATATAATTATAGTAATAAATTTAATTTAAAAATCTGATTTTAGTTAATATATATATATATAATTAATATCTTAGTAACTATGCTTAATTATTTAAATTTTAATTAGAGCACCGAAGTGATACAATGAAAGGCAAAGTAAAAGAGGACATGGACAACCGACGGATGCTGACTCCTAAAGACGAGGTACAAGCCAAAGACTAGGCCAATTCAACAGCACAGATAAGCTTTTGACCAATTTATTGAACAAGTAACATTAGCTATCCGAGAAGAGGGTCTTTTACAATAATTTCAGAAAATTAGGTACTTATTTATTTTAATGAATCTCAAGGTCATCGATGAAATTTATGTTACTCAAATCACTAAAAACAAAGCAATGCTTTCTGTATACTGTCTACTTTCCCGGCTTAATTAACACTATTAATGGAACATTATTTAAATAGAAATTGTGGTAAGCTTCCACCTCATTTGCATTCCTCATCGGTTTCATCTCAGGCACGCTCAATGACACATAACACCCCTCTATATGTATAATTCTTGCAAGGAGTCTCTTGTTCTCTACAGACGGTGATTAGCAAAAAAATTATAAGATTTAAAAATGTCTGGAAGGGTGAGTAACAAGCAGGTGATATTGAAGGATTATGTCTCAGGTTTTCCAAAAGAAACAGACATGTATGTCACCACTTGTAGCGTAGAGTTAGAGTTACCAGAGGGTTCAAATGGGGTTCTTGTGAAGAACCTATACTTGTCATGTGATCCATACATGCGACCAAGAATGAAGAAAGTCGAAGCCGCCTATGTTGATTCCTTCAAACCTGGTTCGGTTAGTCATTCTTTGACACTTTCTTTATTCCTATATAGGGCTTCTTTTTTGCGCTTTAGACACACATGGATATGCTACTTTGATAAAGTATTGATTTTTTTTTTTTTTTGGTCTAATTTTTCTATGGTGTCAATAGTACTTGTGCTTGAATTGGTTGTTTAGATGTTTAATACTATATGCAGCCCATAAGCGGATATGGAGTGGCTAGAGTTTTGGATTCCGGGAATCCAGATTTCAAGAAGGGAGACTTGGTTTGGGGAATGACTGGGTGGGAAGAGTATACTCTCATTACAGTTCCACATCTGTTCAAAATTGAAATCACAGATGTGCCACTCTCCTACTATACTGGAATCCTTGGTAAGCTTTCCATGTTCAACTTACCGATCAGCACTACTAGTGCGGAAAAATTGATGGACAAGGTTGTCTTGGTATTTTGTTTCTCAAAAAATTTAAAGCTTGTCAATCTAAATTGTTGTGAATTCTTGTTGCAGGTATGGCCGGTATGACTGCATATGTGGGATTTTATGAGGTCTGCTCTCCGAAGACAGGAGAGTATCTCTTCGTTTCAGCAGCTTCTGGTGCAGTTGGTCAGCTTGTGGGACAGTTTGCCAAGTTGTTGGGTTGCTATGTTGTTGGGAGTGCTGGAAGCAAAGAAAAGGTATGTGATCGTTCTTTCTAAAGGTTAATGGACATATATACTATGTTGCTAAAGGTACCTCAAGGTATGTGATGTTAGTTTAGAAAAATATGCTCGCCAACTAGCCATTTTTGTTTGATTTGTTTCTTCTTTGACAATTTTGAACACTAAGGTTGATCTGCTGAAGAACAAGTTTGGGTTTGATGAGGCATTCAACTATAAAGAAGAACCGGATCTAAATGTAGCTTTGAAAAGGTTAGAAGCAGTATTTGTCTTAGTTGAATCAGTACTTTAACTATGAATCTGGATAAAAGAAAGAGCTGTGCATGGATTGTTAATTTTCAAAATTTAGAAGCAACATACTGTAGATATATATTTGTATAATTTAGATAAGAATCAAACTTCATTTTCCTATGCCTCAAGTAGGGCAGGCACTGCTCCAGAATTGGAGAATATACTCAGAGAAGTATGATTTCTTCTGACTTCTTGTACTTGAGACTTTTATGATCTCTTTCTTGAAATTTGTTGACGTTAAAATATAGTGCTGATGCTGTTTTTTTTTTCACAGATACTTTCCTGAAGGCATTGATATATATTTTGAAAATGTTGGGGGAAAGATGCTTGACGCTGTGCTACTCAACATGAGAGTGAAGGGTCGAATTGCTGTGTGTGGAATGATTTCGCAGTACAACCTCGTTGATATGCCTGAAGGAATACACAACTTGATGTGTCTTATTTCAAAACGGGTTCGTATGGAAGGATTCCTGGTTCCCGATTATTATCACCTCTATCCAAAATTTCTGGAAATGATTATTCCTTTCATAAAAGAAGGGAAGATTGTTTATGTGGAAGACATAGCCGAAGGTCTCGAGACTGCTCCTGCAGCTTTAATTGGGCTCTTCACTGGCAGAAATGTTGG
>JANLJB010000533.1:0-20407 GCA_026212285.1 Bursera cuneata
ATATGTACTTTTAAGGGTTAAAATTAGCTGTTGATTCAAAAAAGCAAACCTCAGGGGTCTTATTGATGAAAATGGTAAATTTGCTTTCTACTTGAAATTAAGCCAAAACACAAGAGTACTATTTGAAATTGTCCCTTTCTTTTATGTATGGCATTTTGTAAATTCGTTATCTTCATAATTTTTCTATCGTGAAAAATTGGACGCATCAACTCGTGGGCTTTTATGATTGGGGTGTGACACTCATAGACAATTTATTCGTGATGTACAAAGAATTGCTTGGCCAACGTTTATACTTTATGTCAATTTTCATGGTTTTCATATGTTCGCCGTCGTTGAATAACTTCACCTTTGACCCAGTTCGTTACTGCAAGTACGAATCAAGTCAAAAACCTGGAGCTCTGCAAGCAGTTGTCTAAATGATCTGTAGATATTAAGTAAATTATAATTGTTTATGTATGACTCTCAGTTTTAGTCTATATCCCTCATCTGGGTACTTTTCTGTAGTTTACATTTTGGATTTTAGCAAGAAAAAAGCCTCCCTTTAGACCTTTTTTTTTTTCATACTTATTTTAGTACATATTCTTCGGACTCAGAAAATCAAATTTCCAACTGCTCGAAAATTAGCATTTGTCCAGCATACGCGAAATATGAACTCTACTTCTGGAGCTTGGCAGATTTATTCAAACATCACCACAAATCTGAGGATAGGTAAAGGACTTGGGCGAATGTCTGCTCATTTATTGATGATTATGGTGGTGATACGTATCATATACTTATTACGTGTACATGGCTGCAACGCAGAACACCACCCATTTCTCTTTCACGGCGTGCCCGAAAGCCCAATAATTGGAAAATGGTGTAGAACATATGCATGATGTGATGCCTGCGTGAGCAGTCTGCTAGGCTTTGCTTTAGCATTTATTCGTGTGTGTTTTGTTTCTTTATAATGAAGATACTCCGGGTCCAGAAGCAGGCAACTTGATTTAGTTTCAACAATGTGTTGAAATCCATCTTGCACTAGATCTGACACGTGCTGATTGTGGACACTTGCCGACGATAGAAATCTTGGCAATCTTTTCAAGCAATTAGGCAGATCAGAAAGGAGATAAAGATAAAGAATTATTGATAGTCTAGATCCTGAAGGAGAACTTCCTAAGTGAGTGGTTGATAAGAGGTCGTATCAATCTTTATGGTGAGCTACATTGTTCTAGTGTGACCAGGGCCCTACATTGAAACCAATTGGTTGCAGTAATTGAAGCCCCTCTTGTTTGCTTGTGTAGGACACTTTACACTTATCTCAAGCATGAGAAACAAAAGAAAGTGGACAAAAAAAGCCACCAAAATGAGTGACCTCTGTGGATATCAATTTTGAGATAATTTTTGGAGTACAATGATTATGATTTACTTTGAGACCAAAGCCACGCAGCCATGGGATTTAGTAGATGAAATTACACCATCGATCAAGAGATGAATAACAAAGCCATCAAAATAATGGTGGGTACTTTATTTTCTAGAAAAATGAAGAGGAAAACCGTTCCAGGATAAGAAATAAGAAAAGGGAAGATTTTTATGTACAAATTGATATAGATACTTTGCACCTTTTAATTTTCTTTTCAATCGAGTACTTTTCTCCAAGCCAGTGATTTCATCTCTATTCTAAAGTTACCAGGATTAATTGATATTGAGTTGAGGTTGACAGCTGGATAGAGCCAAAACCAATTTTCTTTTGACCAATTAAAAGTTACTAGATATCACACCAATCACCATCAAGATATGAAGATCACACATTATTATTGCAAAAACAGTAGCCCAAGATGCCCGATAAAAAGCTGAGAAATTGAGATAGTTGCAGTTAGATTTTGCAACTTTACTATTAGTTGGTGATGGAAAACTGTTATCATTCTGGTTGGCCTGATGGTACCAGTAGGCCTAATTGCAGCTTTACACTTAACGGTGAGTCCTCCTTTGCAGCCCCATGGCTAGTAGAGGTACCCTCCAATCTCCCAGTCTCAGGGACTGGCTCTACCTCAATTCAGTTTCATGAATTCCCTCCATGGTCCGCCCCACCTCCAGGAGTTGCAGAAGACAGGGCTACTACTGTTTCGAAGAGCCATAGTCAAGCTGAAAAGCGGCGGAGAGACAGGATAAATGCCCAGCTTGCAACTCTTAGGAAGCTGATTCCGAAGTCTGACAAGGTAATTCACTAATTTTCTCTTACACTGTAGTCAGATGATGAAATTTGCAAGTAATAACAAGATTTGAATAAAAAACTGTCAGATTTGAAGTAGTTTGTCAAGCATCAACACTTGAAAAATGTTCTCCAAGGCTGTCTCTTTGATGATCTGAATTTACCAAATTAGAAACTGATCAAATTTGTAAATCTTTAATTGTATCTGCAGATGGACAAGGCAGCACTCCTTGGAAGTGTGATAGAGCATGTCAAAGATCTGAAGCTAAAAGCAATGGAAGTCAGCAAAACGTTTATAGTACCAGCAGAAGTGGATGAAGTTACTGTTGATTGTTATCCTGCAGCAAGCGCAAACCCCACCAATACTCCTAACAAAAGCAAGAACAATATGTTGATCAAGGCTTCTGTTTGCTGCGAGGATCAGCCAGAACTGTTCAGGGAGCTTATAAGGGTCCTCCAAGGCCTGGGACTGACCACAGTTAGAGCTGATATTGCTAGTGTAGGAGGAAGAATCAAGAGTATCTTGGTACTCTGCAACAAGGAAGTTGATCAAGAGTGTGTTCCTTTGAGCACTTTAAAGCAATCTCTCCACTTACTTTTAAATAGATTGTCCTCATCATCCATGGCTTCAAACTGTCGAATTAGAAGCAAACGGCAGAGGTTGTTCTTGCCTTCTCATTTCTCAGAAGAGAAGTTTAATTACTAATTAATTTTGTCTAATATTAAAGCCTATCTTATAATTTCTCTCTTAATTTTCTTGTTGGATGCATAGAATAATGGAACATGTATGATATTATTTATCAAGAAATCAACATTGCATATCCTTTAATTTCTATGCTATAATCAAAAGCATAACTTTGTCAACCTTGTTGTATGTATTAAGTGGTTTAGAAAACACATAGTTGACACTAGCACCATGACAAGCACTAGTCTTGCAAAGGATCATCAAAGTGGATTTCAGAGTGTGAGCACTTAAATTTTGCCTCCTATAAAGAAACTTTATCCTTAAGCAAAATAAAATCATAATAAGGGATGATGAATTAAGTATTCATACAATCTTTATATACAAAATAACTAATTTAATCTATGATAATAAATAAGATGACAATAAAAGAATAATTTCATATCAATTTGTATCCAAAATTTACATAAATATATTATCCGAAATCACACAGAATAGGTTAAGATAAAGGATTTATCCTCACGAGGAATTTAATGATTATTAGATTGGTGATCAAACCCATTAATTTAACCTCATATGTTTCTTTTACTCTTTGAGAGATTTGTAAAAATAATCAAACTCAAAGGGTGAATCAAAAATTTTGATTGTTTAGCCAAATCGTTAAGTCTGTGGACCAATATCGGCTCTTTGATCGTAACAGTTTAATGGTCCGTTTTCTTTTGCTAGCCCATAGGCTTGTAACTAACTTAACGGGCCAATATCTACAAGTCTACATACTTAACTGATTGGTTAGACAATCAATATTTTTAAATTCTTAGTTATTTTTCAATCCAATACCTTAAATTTGGTTATTCTTCACAATTATCCTAGTTTTTACTTGCAAATGAAGCAATGAATTTAATTAGTCACAGATAAAGATGATTGGGAATAGTCTCTCGGGACTTAATCACAGCCAAATCATGATTCATAAAAGACGAAACCAATTAAGCTCATGTCATCATTCCACCACGCACGAAGTTACTAACAAAATCCCACTACCAAGCAAATCCTTAGTTATGTCAATGAAAATTTACACTCAATTATATTTATCAATTATCTTTAATATGAAAACTGAAAAGCATCCATTAACAGTTACATCAGTGCAGTGGGAGATTGAGTTTTGGCAGCAACTCGTAGGGAGGTACCTGAAGAAATACACATGTATATAATAGTATATAATATGTTAAGTGCAACAACGGTCCGTCAACTCCCTCTTCGCCTGACTTACGTAATCTCCGAATGCAGTTGGTTGACACTTCTCGGAGCTAACAGATGCCCGTTACAGTTACACCACCTTCTTATGTCACCATTTTTATTTATAATATTATTGCGATAAGATAATTAATAACTGCCACAGTTTCGGAGCGTAAAATCTGAGCCGTTGCTGGAGCAAATAAGAAATCCGTTATTGTGAATCAGTTGTGTGAAACACGTAAGTTACAAACAATATTATACAAAGAAAGAAAAAGATAAAAATGCTTGCAAAATAAATTAATTGAAACAGAAAAAAACGCGCACATAACTTGCGAAGTCGTTAGTTCAACGTAGCGGTTTTACGGTTCACACCAACAACCCCTTCCAAAACAGTTAAACCCCATCTTCATAAAAGCCAGAATTCTTCGACTGAGTCTGAGATATTGGAGGGAGAGAGAGAGGGTTTGAAATTTCTTCTGTATGAAGATGATGCATAGAACTTCCGATTCTGTGAACACTGATCGCATTAAGGGTTCGTGGAGCCCTCAGGAAGATGCCAATTTGATCAAGCTTGTTGAGCAACACGGCCCCAGAAACTGGTCCATGATAAGCTCAGGAATACCCGGTCGTTCGGGGAAGTCCTGTAGATTAAGGTGGTGCAACCAGCTGAGCCCCACGGTGCAGCACCGTCCGTTTACACCCGCGGAGGACTCCATCATCATCCAAGCACACACTGTACACGGCAACAAATGGGCTACCATCGCCCGTTTGCTGCCAGGTCGTACGGACAATGCCATCAAGAATCACTGGAACTCCACTCTGCGTAGGAAAAGAGGTGCTGATCAGTTGTCGTCGGCTTCGTCCGAGTCCAACTCCGTGTTGAAGCAGCAAAGCGTGGACAATTCTTCTGCTGAGTCGGACTCTGACTCGGGGTTGGTGAAGAAACGATGCTTGCTTGTCAGTTATGAAGGGGAAAGGGGGTTGGCGGGGCCTGAGACATTGTTGACGTTATCGCCACCTGGTGAGAGCTTGGTGTTGGAGGCCGGTGGTGATAAAGTGGTAACGGCGGTGAAGAACGAGGAGGTGAGGAATGTGAAGGAGTGTGAGGACACGTGCAAGGTAGAGTTGGAGTCGTCTTGTTTGCTCGGCATCATGCAGCGTATGATAGCGGAGGAGGTTAGGAGTTACATTGATAAATTACGGGCTCAAGAGGGCCCTCAGTCTGCCGTTGAAAAGGATCCATGAGATGAAATCGAGAAATGTTTTTGTTGCTATTTTTGTTACCTTTAGTGGGTAATCAAATTTCTGTTACTTCTTTTTGTTTGGGCTTGGTAGGAGTTGCAATCCCGTTACGGAGCATTGAAGTAGTACGGTTTCTGGTTTTAGCAACTTGCGAATCTGGCTTGTTCTTTTGAGAGGTCTACAAATTGTCTGTTAATTTTTGTGAATCATCAAACCGTAGAAGGAGAATCCGCAGATAGGTTGTATATAGCCATTGAAGACTTACTCTGCTATAATAAGATCGTTAATATATTAATCAGAACTCTAGGCTAATAACACATAATGGCATTTCTTGAAGTAACATGACTAAAGCCAAATAGACAACCATCTAAATTGTAAGGAAAATTAACATAAATTGAGCGACATTTTTGAAAAATAACCAACAATTTCTTTTATATTTCTATCTATTTATAGCGACCATTATACCTCTCTACATATAATATAAATACACATCATCCTTTTTTCAATCCTATCGAAACACATCTTGCCGTTCATCTGACTGTCCGTACCACTACTGGGCTGGCCAAACAATTGGAAGATGGAGAGAAACAGGTAGAGGTATAATATTTATTCACCGAATTTGACTAGATAAATCAGAAAGAAAGAGGTAGGGGTATAATTTTTATTCGCCTGGATTTGACTAGATAAACTCAATTTAGATTATTTTGGTTAATTTCTTAACTTGTAATTGTATATATAAGAGTCTACTTTTAGTATGCCTTCCAAATCCATGTACCTGAACCATCAATATGTACATCCTTTTTCGTAGCAGAAATATTTATCAGTTCTCCGAGGAAAAATGTTGGTCTAGCAGAAACGATTAGAGGGTTTTTTTTTATCCTGTCCGGAGAATTAGATAGTCTTCCTAAACAAACCTTTTATTTGGTAGGTAACATCGATGAAGTTACTGCGAAGGCTACAAACTTAGAAATGGAGAACAAATGACCTTAAATCTTTGTGTACTGACCCCTAATCGAATTGTTGAAGTATTACCAAATCACGCGCCTATTGCCACAACTGTAAATATAGATATTTTGAGAATACACTTTAACGAGCCACAACTGTAAATATAGATATTTTGAGAATACACTTTAACGACCAACGACCAATGGTTAACGATGGCTCTGATGGGTGGTTTTGTTAGAATAGGTAATAATGAGATCACTATTTTAGTAAATGATACGAGAAGAGTAGTGACATTGATCCTCAAGAAGCTCGGCAAACTCTTGAAATAGCGGAAGCTAACTTGAGAAAAGCTGAAAGCAAGAGACAAACAATTGAGGCAAATCTAGCTCTCAGACGAGCTAGGACACGAGTAGCTTCTTGTAACAAAATGCTAATTATCATGCAAGTTTTTATAAAAAACAATGCTAATTATCATGCAAGTTTTTATCCCAAAGATCCAGTTGGTGAAGATTTTAACAGGAGAATCCCAAATTGACAACTTGAATACACAAAGACCCAAGGGGAAGACGAAGCGAGATTGTGAGTATTTCTACCGGAGAAATTAAGCTCTCGAATCTCAAATCCTAAATGTGAACGAAGGAACTTCAAGCAAGAACGAGTATATCTACTCCAGGACTCCCGAGTTTCGAAAATCGGAACACTTAAAAAATCTTCAATCTCTTACTCATCCTTCCCTCATTGCAAACAGGGTAAGAGAACCAAATATAAGTGGGAAAACAATATCCTCCTACTCATTTCCCGCATAAATAACAGCTAAAACTCCACAATGGCAACACACTTCTGTCTAGATGCGTCTGAAATTACAGATAGCTAATAAATTGAATGCAAAACAATAATAACAATTTATAAAGCAATAACGAAACAAAGTAAGCAGAACATAATTCCATTTCAAGTTAATAGAGCCATTCGCTAAATTCAACAACGTATATCAAAACATAAAATCAAACACTACTTGATCGAGAAAACAACAAAGCATCAAAGAAACAAAATCGACGCCGCCGCATTAGACAAGACTACTTAGATCTCTGCCTCATCTTTCGGCGCTTCCTCTTCAACCTTCTCATACGCTTCTTCTTCCACTGAAAAACAAAAAAACAAAATAATATTCAGAAAACTTCGTTTAAAAAAGTTTAAACAGAAAAGAAAAAACTAAGTTCAGATACACAAGTTAACCAACAACATCGACAAATCAAAGAAACATACCTTAGCTCTCATGGTGACAGTCTACCACAATCCCTTACTCAGTGAAACCCTAATTACTCCGTAATGGCTGCGCTGAAGAGAGAAAACGATGGCGACTACAGGCTTTGCAGCGTATTTATAATGTAAAACCCTAGAGATTGTATAACGGTTCAGTGAGTCCCATGATCGGAAGTTATTTATTGGGCCAGGCCCAATTCAGGGATTGGCTACCTTCAAAACAGCCCTTCATGTTTCCTAAGCCAAGCCTATTATTGATCGAGTAATTCTATGTAACTCCATTTGATATATAATTGGGGTACTTATAAAAATAATCAAAATTAGGGAGTTATTTTTGAATTTTACATACTTTAAAAAAAAAATTATGTTATGAACCTTTGAGCACTCAAAACTACCCTCTATAGGACATCATCTGACACTCAAAAGACCCTAGTGAACACTGTCAAATGATATTTGATGATAACATCTAACATCGAACAAAAGGTCACGATCTAAAATTTTTTTAGAAGCAAATTAAAACTAAAACTCGAGGTTCATATCCACAATCATTTCTATATAATTTATCTCATTTTAAGAACAAGATATTCAATGAACCCCCCAACAAATCAATCAAAACAAGGCAACATCATGTTAAATGAAAAACTAACAAAAGCCCCCAAATAGTTAATATTCGTTAACGTTCAAACGGGTTTAGCTAATAAAATACCAAATTTATCCTTATCATTCTAATAGAAACTTTATCTATTAATGACTTCAAAACTAATAATAACTTTTTTTAATAAAAAAAAAGGCAATCAATATCTAAATCCATATATCTTTCCCAGATTTTCAAGAAAAAACAACAAAAATTAACTTAATGAGAGAATTACAAATTGATGTTGTTTATAGTTTATGGCAACACTGACCCAAAGAATTGGGAAATTTACCCAAATAACCATTTGAAGGGGGTCTTTGAAAAATAACCATAATCATTGTTTTCTTTGATTTTTTTATACATTTCTAGCTTTAGATCATTATATCTCTCCATATGTAATATATAAATATATCTTCCATACTTTAACACTTTCCAATCGGACAATCATCAAAAAATTCATCGGACAGTCATTTCGACTCACCAGACAGTCATTCCAACTAGCCTGAGTCATTTTGACTTGCCAGATAGTTATTTTGACTCACCAGACAGTCATTTTAACTCACCTGACAATCATTTTCTGCTTGTCTTACAGTCATTTCGGCTCACAGGACAGTCATTTTGGCTAGTCGGACAGTCATTTCGACTCATTGGACAATCATTTAGGCTTACCGGATATAGTCATTTTACTCGTCGAACTGTCATTTTACTCATCGGATAGCCATTTTACTAGTCGAACCTTCGTTTTACTCACCGGATCGTTATTTTGACTTGTCGGACAATCATTTAAACTCGTCGAACCGTTATTTGACTTATCAGATTGTCATTTTGATTTGTTGGAGTATAATTATCATTTACCTGGTTTGGTTAGATAAATCAAAGAAAATTAGGAGGCTGATTATTTTTTAAAGACCCCCCTCAAATTTGGTTATTTTGGTAAATTCTCCAAAAGAATTAAAGATTGAAATTTTATTTTGAATCAACAAAAATCTTTTCAAAAGGAAGAAAATATCACAAAATCTCACATAAAAATGGAGAAAAAAAATAAAGAAAACTCTTTATGTGCCTCCATGCACAGACACTATACGCTACATCGCTAGTACCAATGCTTACAAAAATTTTGTTGGAAAATTATGATTTTAACACAATTTGATGAATCATTTTGGAGCTTAAATATGAGTGGAATCTACTTTCGTGTTTGTGGAATATCTTGGTGGATTTGAATTATCCTCCATAAGAATATCAAAATCATATATTCATAAGCTTAAAATGATGAATGAGTGAATGAGAAATTGTTGCTCAATGTGCACCCATGAAGTCGAAGAGCAAGGATAGAAAAATCTTTTGGTCTAGATTTTCTAACTTATTTGCTAGAAAGTAAACCTCAAAGCTTTAGAGAAGCTATGAGTTCTTCATAAACACCTTTATAGAAAGGATCTATAAAGAGTGAAATTGATTCTATCATACAAAATCATACATAGGAATTAGTAGATCTTCCTCTAGGATGTAAAGCACTAGAGGATGATTTAGGGATGCATTTAATTTGGGTCTTTGGTGATTGTATTATTCTAGGGATAGTTATTTGGGATTAGAAATTTTGGTTTTGGTTTTCTAGATGGGTGGTTGTGCAACCAGATTGTGAGGAGGTCAGGTGGTTGTGGTGGCTGTTATTGGTGTGTGGATTGGTTGGTGGTGTGATGGGCTTGTGGTGATGGTGGGCTTAAGACAATGGATGAAAGTAAAGGGTATCTAATGCCTATAACTCTTATTTTTTTCATGATTGAACGAAGATGTGAAGCAATCGAGGTTTTGGGTATTTGTTATGAAGAAGAGAAGTAAATGTGAAGATCGATTTTGGTTTTAGTTGAGTTTGGAATATGTTGAAGAGAAGAAGAATAAGGGTAAAAATAGTATTCTATAAATTAAAATAAATAAATCTTTAATGAGAGTTTGATGAAAATAAGGATCCAATATTAGTTCTAGATAAAGAGAGAGTATTGACTGTTTCCAGTTTATTCTTTTAAGTGGCTTAAAATAAATATTCCTTTAAGAATATAAAAGACCGGAGGACACATGATCCATCTAGGTCTAGTCGAAAACCAATCATGAGTATAAGCTAGCTACTTAGCTTTAGATCCAAAGACTTAGATGGAACTTGTTTAGATAGGCCGATGAGATCTTGGAACTAATAAAGTGTGTCAATTAACAATCATAGTGAACACGCATTACTCTATTTTTCATGTCCAAAGTTTGTGGGGTTACACTTATAAATGATTTATGATTGGAGCTTTTCTTTTTTAATTTGATCAAGGATGATACATGTTAACCCTGTGTTCAAATTATTTTAATTATTAATTTATTTTGAAAAGGTAGAATAGTGCTTTTAATAATGAGAATTCTCATTATTTTAAGTTTTAATATTTGCTCTTATAACATATGTTAAGATTATTATTTAATTAATTAATTTTTTTTTTACTTTGTTATTATTTATTCTTGTGTTTATGATCATAAAAGGTTACTGTATTCATAAATTGTTATGAACTACTTTATTCTTCACCATCTTCTTATCAAATATCCATGTATATGTGTGATTGATGATTTTTACCTTTTTTATAATTAGATTATTTTACTCTCTTTTTTATTTATTATCATAATGGTCAATTATTTTACTTTAAATTATACCAACAGAAGATTTTTAGATTAATTAATGTTGTTTATGTATCTATTCAGAGCATAGTAATATTATACATTTATAGATTGTTAGCTCATGAAATCAAGTAATTTCTTTTAACATCCTCTCGCCTTATGCTTGCTTTCAAATGTATTGATCTCTAACGTTTACATTAAAATTGAAGTACTTTTTGGTTTGTTTCAATCTAGTAAAGTAAATCATTGTTAAAACTAACAAGCCACTTGATAATGATTCAAACTTGAGGAAGCATAATTACTGTTTGGCAACCTAAAGTAGCCCATGTTGATGTGTGACAAGACAATTAAAAAGTCTGCTCATGTTTATCACCTTCAAGGAAAATGTCTTCCTCACATACAAAGCTTCTATCAATCACATTCTTTTTTATAAGATTATTTAAATACTTTTCGTTCTGGTGAAAAATTTTCGTATTATCGCTCACTGCCATTGATCTTACAACAAGTCTAAAAATTTAATGTTGAATACCATAAAAGACTTAAGAGAGTTTCTATCAAAATCAATTGGTTTTGGTATGAATGGTATTTCTTACGTCTGGACAAAGTGGTGTTAGAGTTAGGAATGTTATTGTAAGAAAGGGATTGTTGGAGAATTTTCATAATACCACTTCCTGTAACCGCTCTTGAGTAGACTTACGGATGCGATATCGAATGTCATACAAGACTTGAAAGTGTCTCTATAAACACCAATTGATTTTAATAGAAATGATAATCCGTACGGTCTCACACATTCTTTTGGAAAAGGAACTCTCTAAAGCTTCCAATGTAGGTTCATCAACTTTGCTTTCAGAAAACATGGAAAACAAAGAAAAGTGCTGTAGAACTTACCGATGAAGCTAGCAAAGCAACACAAAGAGGCTGCGCCAATGGATTTGTATAGATGGACAAGGCTTCTTCAGGGTTTGAGAAATTTGTATCTCGTTAAAAACCCACTTAATCCAAAAGCTTAAACTATTAAGTGTGGATTCAATAATTGATTTTACCATTTAATACATTCCCTCATGTGCACCGTCAAGTGCGAGTGGATCAGAACTTACAAACCTTTCTGAGTCTTACATATAGAATGCTACAGAAGATGGTATAATACTAAGAACAAATTCTGCAATATTACATATAGTAACATTTTCCTTCAATTTAGCATCAGATTCTGGCAACGATTTATCTATTTTATTTCTGTGAGATTTGAGAAGAATTTTGGATACTCTCCGAGGTGATATTTGGATTGGGCTTTCCCTTGTATATGAACGTAATGACCCCAAATTACACATCCTTGTCGGTACAAGGCTTGAAGCTAAGTTTGATCTATGAACGTCTTAACATGTCAAGTGCAGCCACATGTGTCTGGCTAAACATATCATCATCCCAAGTTCTCCCTTTACCACTGAAACAAAGAGCTGTTGAATTTTTATAGTAGAGATTCTTAAAACAAAAACACACTGCAGCTCGTGACATGCTTTTTGGTACACTAGCTATGCATGTTTCTGAACACTGGAGAATAGCTTTAACGATGTAGATATGGGAAACTGAATAAAGTAGGCATTGGCATAGTAAGTGGTTTTGCTTTACGACTTATAGTCTTGGAGATGGTCCACTAAAGCAAACATAAACACAGATGGTTTCCAGCAGATAACTAAGCAAAAGATTTATACAAGCTTGGTTTCCCATTAATTCAACGTAAAAATTGCAAGTTTAACCTTCTGCAAATGAATTTTAAATCTAGTTACAAGGCGGTAAGCTTGAGAAAAAGAGTAAAGGAACAAAGTCCTGGATATTTCAGGATACATTTTTTCTCCCAGGTTTTCTGTTTTTCTGTCATTTTGGTCTTAGTTGGTTTTTCATGCTGTTTAATATACCACAAAAGAGATGATAGAAAAAAATGCCCACATAGACAATAATGGCCTTAATCAGTGATCCAAACTGTCATCGCAAAGAATAAGCCAATGAAGATGGCACCGCTAGCTAAGATCACATTTTATGAGATCATCAACCAAAAATGACCAAGAGATAGAAGCTTAGAGCTTGAAATGAACAGAAAGGATGAGGGCAAGATAAGTTTTTGGAAATTTTCCCTGTAGACAAGTTCTTACATGTATGCATGTGATAAATAATGCACGATGGATTCCAAATCAAAGTACAGCATTTCAACCGAAAAGAGAATATGTCCATCTTTGGAAGGCCCTCAAGCTGCCCAGCAGGCTCATTATAGATAAGTGGACCACGAAAGAACAAGTGGATTTTTTTCTCATCTTTTCACATGATTTAGACATTTCTTTCATCACTAATTGACACAACAGAAAGCGGCTAAAATTAGGCCACCCAACTTATTGGTTGGAGAGATTATTGTGCACTAAAGGGTCCCTTTCTTGGGGTACAATTCTGTAAACATTTAGCCAAGCTACCAATGAATTCTGTTCCCATCTTCTGAAAAAAATATTAAACATTGCAAACTTGGACTTTACTCAAAAGATAAAGATGCAATCAAGCTTCTTGGTGGAGCAAAACTCTATTCAAATTCCAGAATATAGGTAATCAATCCCACTTCTGCAGTTCTGTGACCAATCTGCCTATGTTGTGAGTATGCGGAAAGAAATTGATAGTTAAAAGAGTTGTTTAAAAATAGCAACATGGGCCTTAGGTGTTGAAATCATCATCAAGAGGACCAGTTGCTAACGAAAGAAATTTAGACCACTGCGGATGATAGCAATTTGAGAAGTCCATCAACATGAAGACCCATCATAGACAATGACATGACACAATAAATTATGAGGACCATGAATTCTATTGGTGCAAGAATGATGGATTTGATGTGTTTTATAGCAAGTTTAGAGAGAAAAAAATATGCGCAACTGTAAAGGTACATGTGTTACAGTAACAAACTAGAACAACTTATGGAAGTATATTTGTTTTGCTATTTAAAAACATAAAAAAACACTTCCAAAAAGATCCGAAAAGGGTAAAAGCCAAGTAGCTAAAACAATGAGTAGGCAATGAAGTAGCGGTGTAGTCCAGTAAGCAAATATTAGACAAGACAAATTGAAATGACTAAACCAGCTAATTAAGAGCTCTTTTTTCTTTCTTGAAGTGCTTTCACGTTCATTTATTATGTCTACACAAGCATATCAGCATTATTGGCCCATTGATGACATCGATCGATCTCTATCTGTTCAGGCCTTATAATTGAGATTCAAAAGTGAACACGAATCAAATTATAAGCTAGCTACTTGGCTTCAGATGAATCAGATCTAAAGACTAACAGAAACTTTGTTTAGATAGACTGATGGGATCTAGGAACTAACAAAGTGTGTAAATGAATAATCACAGTGAACACACATTACTATATTTTTCACGTCCAAAGTTTGTGGGGTTGCACTTATTAATGATGATTGGAGCTTCTTCTTTTCTTAATTTGATTAATTAATGGTCTTTTCTTTTAATTTATTATTATTTATTTGATGTTTATGGTCATAATATCGCGTTATTATATTCATAAATTGTTATCAACTATTCTATTCATCACCATCTTCTTGTCATATGATTATGTATATATGTGTGTATTGGTTGGTGACTTTTACATTTTTCGTAATTAAATTTTTTCTCTATACGTTTCATTATTCTTCGTAATAATATTTAATGGTTTGACTTTAAATTATACCAAGAAAGAGTTTTACATTATTCGATATGATTTATACATCTATTCAGGTCATAATAACATTATATAATGATAAATTCGTTTATCCATAAAATTGAATCATTTTTTTCAATACTCTCTCGTCATAGTTAGATAAGAATATATTGCTCTTTGATTTTTATATTAAAAGTGAAATTTTTTTCTTTTAAATATGAGTGTCTAGATCAACTTACTCTTTCAATCTAATAAATTAAACCAACCATAAATCAATAAAAGTGGCTAAATAATAATTCAAACTTGAGGAAGCATAATTAGTAACTTGGCAACCAACAGTAGCCCATGTTGATGTGTGACAAGACCATTAATAAGTCTGCTCATGTTTATCTTCTTCAAGGAAAATGTCTTCCACACATACAAAGGTTCTATCAATTACATTCTTTTTCACAAGATTAATTAATTTCTTTTCTTTCTTTAAAAAAAGAAGCCTAAAGCTTCCCATGTAGGTTCACCAAGTTTGCTTTCAGAAAGCATGGAAAACAAAGAAAAGTGTTGCAGAACTTGCTGATGAAGCAAAGCAATACGCAAACAGGCTGCGCCAATTGATCAACAAATGATTGGAGAAACTGAGAAGTAATTAATAACCAGTCCTTATCAGTTCATCAACTCTACCGAAACAGGCCCCAGCCCCCTGGTTGGTTCCTTTCATTATTATTGACAGCATCAGCACCCAAATTTGGACTCATTTTGGCCTGCACGAGCAAACTGAGATTTGTGCAAACCTATTGATTATAACTTCTATGCACATGGAAGCAAGCAACTTCAAGAAAGAAACTCTCCTCAAATATTAATTTATTATTATTTGTTTTTCATTCTAAAACAAATAGAAGTTCAGAAAGTTTCATCTAAACAGTCAAAGATAACCAAATGGGGAGTGAAGAATTGGTATAGCATAAGGTAGATCCTCCATAAGCGATTGCTGGGGAAAGCATCTCAAGTGGGTAATTTATTCTCATTATTACTAATACTTAATGTTGTTGCCAGCACTAGAATTTGTCCAAATTCAATGATGAAAGAAGAAGAAATCAATTCCCTTATCCAATGTGAACCTCGACAGAGCAGAATTTCCCACACGCCAATCCTTTAATCTTATTTCTCCTTTTTCTTAAGTGGTCTGATTGATCAGTCATTTCAGTGGTCAACAATTAAAAGTCCTCAATAAGAAAATTGAAATTGAAATTGTCTTGAGCTGTGGCGGGTAATTGGTTGGTTTCAATCATGGAAAACAACAACTCAATCTCTGCAGTCAATACGGCCTTGGAAACCATGGGCTGCAATCATTGAACTTCGTAAATGAAAAAGCATTAAAGCTTTTATTATTCAACTTCATCACAAATATTATTATTATTATTCTCAATCAACAATCTTGATACCACGTAAATGACAATATTCTTTTCTTTATAAGATAAAGTCTTTGAAAATTTTTATTAGAATCCATTAACATGTTATCAATCACCTGATAAAGTTTTCAAATATTCATCGTCATAGCCTAGGCCAAAAACAAAAATAATAACTATTAACCTTTCAATTTCAAATGAGTCACCTAAAATTTCATCTGTTGAAGGACTTTGGTGCTTCCTCTTTCCACATCATCAACCAGAGATTCCTTATAATTTTTCTAAGGTGAAAAGGATTAGATACCATTTGAACTGAATCAGAATAATTTTCAAAATTTTAATAATGATGTCCACATGACATTTGAAATTGATTATCTTATTTGTATATAGAAATTAATGAAGCTCAAATAAAGGAGATGACTAAATTGTATTTATGTAATATAATATGAAGATATTTTGATGAGCTTGATGCTTGTATAACTACCAACAAGATAACGTTTACATAATTTTTAATTGGAAACAGAAATCTAATCTAGTATTAGAAGAAAGGGTTTCAATAATGAAAAGATAGCCTTGTTGGGTACTTGGAGGCACAAAATATTAATTCATAATTTCATGTAGAAAAGAAGATAACTGAGGAAAAGAAGCAACAGTTGGTAGGCTCTACACAGTGGGTGTAGTTTTGTAAGTGGCAAAGCTGAGAAGTAGCTCTCAGGAACAAGTTGAATACATTGGAATTGTGGGATTGAAGAGCACAATCACAGAGAGAGAGAGAGAGAGAGTGAAAGGGGTTTTTGTTTGTTTGTTTTCTTATTGCCAAAGTTAGAATCAAAAGATAATAAGGTGTCAGGGGAGACATGGTTCATGGCTCTTGTTTCTCCCCCAAAAGGAGTAAACAATGTAAAGAAGCCATCAATATGCCAGGCCAACTACTTACATAATTGCTAGATTCCTGAAACTGGGTACCCATCCCCAAAACCCAACTCTTCATTTGTCATCATCTCCTCTTTCACTCCCTTTTTAATTTTCACTTTTTACCATACCAGAACTTTTTTTTTTTCTTTAATTTCTTACCATCAATTACTACATCATAAGATGAAAGCTCCTGCTCTCACTTGATGATATTTTTTGAAAGCTCTGATGAGATTCTAAATGTTTTAATTGTTGGGTATCAGGTGTTACACAATATCTCTCAACCCAGTAAATTTTATACATTATATTTATGTAATTTTGACGTACGAATAACAGGAAATAACTGTTGAATTGCTGTATGCTAGAGTCTTTCTTCACTCCTACTGCACGTACAACACATACAAACTCTCTCTCCCTCTCTCTCTCTATCTACCTGTTGCTGCTGTTGCTTGACATTGATTGCAAAGAGATTCCAAGACTTCTCTTGATATGTTCATCATTTTTAATATTTCTATGGTGGTAGAATTGGTGGTGGAGGTTTGAGAGACTAAAGAAAATGATGGCTGACATGATCTCTTCAATACAAACACTATTAAAGGTGAATTATTGTTATTATTATTTTCTTTTCTATATAAAATAAGGTAAAGGCCAGCCCCTCATTAGATTGAAAATCCCACAAATTGATAAACCCCTTTTAACCGTGATTTTGAACATAAACTTCAAACATTAATGCACATTCTAACTCAAGAAAACATAGCCCACCTAATTCACATAATGCTTCATTTATACAAAATGCCCTTAAGATCCACATAAATGCAATTTAAAAATATTGATATTTAAAATTATGTATATGATTTATTAATGATTAAATACATCATATAGCTCATCTCAATCATGTGAGAGGTGGGATCTCAAATTTCTAGAAAATTGTTAATCAAATATGTCCAAAATCATCATGGTTGGCCATATCATGATCAAGCAGAATAGAATATCAAAATCATTGACAAAAGTGGATGACTGGCTACGAAGCCTTTGGTTTATATGATTCAAAGTGGTGGGATGTGAATGGGAATATATAATAATAGCTCTTAGTGGAGGAATATTTGGGATCAAGTATCAAGAAGCTCATGAAGACACACAAATACGTACAGAAACATATTAAAAAGTGTAACTTAGCTGGTTTTGGGGAGACAACAAAAATGATAATTAAAAGCAAAAGAAATTAAAAAAAAAAAATTAAACAAACCCACTAAAATATTCTCTACAAAAAGTACTGATTGGTGCATTTGTCAACCAATGATTTGTACAGATGTTTGGTCAGTCTAGGCCTTGCTTTCTTTTCCCAAAAATGAGCCATCAGTAATAATTACTTATCCACATAAATAATTAAATATTATTATATCTTGGCTTGGTAATATTAATTAATTAACGGAATAAATACATAAACACTCCAAGGTTTGGTTTAAGTAACAAACTCACCCCTATTATTCATAAAGTAACATAAAGATCCATATTTTGATATTTTAAGTAATATTAAGACCTCTATTTTTATGTGTCAAGAGCCCATGTTTTCCAATTCTAAGGATGTTTATGTTACTTTATTAATAACAGGGGTGAGATTATTACTTAGACCAAACCTCAGAGGTGTCTATATATTTACTCTATTAATTAACTCTACTAATCATCATATTCAATAAACAAATAAATAAGTAAAATTAAATATTTCATTTATTTTGTGTTTACTCATTATTGAGAGATGTTATGGGAGAAATTATAGGAGGGAGAGATTTTCTCAACATCAGTAAAAGACAAAAAAAGGAAAAAAAAAACAACAACAGTGTTTTTATTGACTTCGAAATTGTTTCATCTCAATCTAATCTAGTGTAATATTTATCCATTTACTTCTTGTATTGGTGTGTGTTTTGTCACGATCGCTGGATGCACGTGGAAGTTCAGAAGGTAAATTCTTGCTTTCTCAACTTCTTGTCTGTCAAGAAGAAAAAGCTTTTATTATATACTTAAAGCACGACATGGATTAGAGAGAGTTATATATATTTGTTTATATATTTACGATGATTAATAATAATAATAAATATATTTTCATATATATATAAATGTTATTATTATATAATGGTTTCGTGTTGATACCCATCTTCCATCTTCGTCAGTTTCTTACTTCTCTCTGCCACCCATCTCTGTTTTCTTATTCTTCTTTTCTTTTTCTTTTTTGTAAGCATTTTTCTTTTGTTTCTTATTGTATTTTATTCTGCTGTGTGTTGCTGCGGTTAAAATCATAGATTTTGCATGTGGGGTTCTCTTTTTTAATTGAAATATGCAATCTTTATATATGTTTTAGTTTCTTGTTGTAATGTGAGATGGTTTTATGATCTGGGTATGCCTATATTTGCTGTGAAATTTGTCTGATTAATGCATATCAAACTGATTCATGTTTACTGAACATAGATCTTTGATTTCCTTGATGATGACGATGATCGTACCATTTTAGTTGGATTGCGTTGTGGAAGTCAATTATGACTCCATGCATACCTTGATCTGTTTGCTGTCATGACAAAGTTGTTTTTGAATTGTTCCATTAATTCTAACTGATTAATTCAGTAATTTGTTTCTAGTTGTGGTCTTTGGAGAGGTTAGATGATTTAGTTAGTGTTCATGAACTTTGCAGTTGGTAGCAATCTCATTTTTGTTCCATTTTCAAAGAAACAGTCATTAAATTAAAGTCATACCTTGTTTATTGTTCATAGTTTCGATGATAAATTACCCTCAGTTGGATTTCCTCTGAGTGATAATATTGCATTTTCCATATATTTTCAATCTCAATTTGATTGTTTTGTGGTTGTTATTGTTATGACAGAGATATTAAGCTGGTTGAAAGCATGGCGCTTTCTGGGGTTCATCCAGANTAGAGGGGACTTAAGGATTCATGAGAGTTTGGAGGAGCTTAGTACTGATTTAGCAGAATATATTGCTGAGTTATCAGAGGCCTCAGTGAAGGAGCGAGGTGTTTTTGCTGTTGCTTTATCTGGTGGTTCTCTCATTCGCTTAATGGGGTACCAATGCATCCCTTTGTCAAATTGATTTATTGATTTTGTGATATTGGTGTTCTTGGTTTAAATTTCTGTTGGGAAGCAGGAAACTTTGTGAGGCACCTTATAACAAGACCGTGGACTGGGCTAAATGGTATATATTTTGGGCAGACGAACGAGTGGTGGCAAAAAACCATGCTGATAGCAATTATAAGGTTGCAAAGGATGAGCTTTTATCTAAGGTCTGTATGTCAACTGAATATGTTCTTCCATGTTCTTTTTCCTGTTTCCCCACTTTTTCACTTCTCTTCTCTATATAGCCTGTTGTTTTTTATTGTAAGAAAGATTCAAGTGAAGTAAATTCATGAATTCTGCTTTCTTTCTCAAGCTTTGGAAGGATTTTGTTTCCTCTCTCCATGTAGAAGATCTTTTTGACGTGGTATTCTTAGTTAAGTATGCAGATCCAAGTAAACATTGTAGGGTGAGGATGTTATCATAAATTGTTTTCAAGATTGGTCTTGATCCCAGTCGGTTTCTACATT
>JANLJB010000533.1:20441-35531 GCA_026212285.1 Bursera cuneata
CATACCATGAGTTAGTCAAATGAGCGGTTTGGATCGTGAAATATTTGCCCTTGGTAGATCGTAATTGCTTCAGTTCATGTATCCTGACATCGCATGCCATGATTTAGACTTGAATTTTCTGTGAACTGAAGTAATATTTGCTTATCTACTGTATTTTTTCAAGTTTCTTGTATGAAGCATGAATGCATTCAACAAGAGTTCCGTTTCACCAACTATTCCATGTTTGCTTTTGACCCCATGTTCTCTCTATTGCAGTAGTTTCTGATATGGCCATTCAAATATGATAAATTTTGTGACTATTGAGAAGTATCTAGCAAATTGGGCTTCTATTAGTGGAGAGTACTATTGTCATTTGTCAAAGTAATTATGTTAACAAAATAATCTGGAGGAAGTCATTTCATAATCTGTTAGATCTGAATTTGAATCTCTGTCTAGTTAAGACAGAATAAAAAATATCCCTGAGAAAAAAAAATGTTGGTTTGCTAGTATTTATTAGGTTTCCTTTAACTTAGAGACAAATTGTTGGAAAATATATTATTACTGAGACAATCCAACTACAGCTTCTGGACCTTGTGAAAGCTATTTTGGATATTTCTGGTTCAATTGGGTATTGTTTTAAACTTACAAATGCTTGGCAAAAAATGGTAGTTTTTTTGGATTTTTTGTGTTTGATAATAATAATGCAGACTTCTAATTAAATAGTAAGGTTCACTGTAATTAAAGTCCTATACTGCCTTTTGAAATTCATACTTCTGATTGAATAGAAATTGCTGTTGGCAGTTACTGTATGTTAGTGCCTTTTCTGTTGTATTCTTTTGTAGGAACTCCAAGAGGAAACTCTATACATCTTCCTGTCATTAAGAAGGAAGTGAAGCCTAATTCTTCATCAGAGATTCATAATGGCATTATTACGAATAGAACTTCTCAAAGTTAAGAATTTTTTTTGAAAAACCCATTTTAAAATTTTTGGCCTTCTCTCTATCTCTCGCTCTCTTTTTTTTTTTTTCCTTGTATTTTTTAGTAGGACTATGCAAAACTAAGTGAATATCCATTTATGAAATGTAGGAAGCTTGTCCAGGTGGTAAATGCTTGGAAATTCAAAATTGCCTCACCCTTTTGGATTTTAATATATTTGCATAAGTTAATTTCGCCCACATTTGTTCAAGCTTTTTTACCTGTGTGACTGGAGAACTGGTCCTCATACCAATCAGACTTTGCTGAAAGTGAACCAGGATGGCACTTGATCTTCATTTTGAAAGTTTCTTGTCTTATTTGCTATGTATTATGTGTCATTGACGGAACAAACTGCAAAATAACAACTGTAACGTATTTCCCTGTACTGGTTTCTGAAAGCGAGCATATTTTAATGCTATCAATCATCACCTTTTTACACTCAAAAAGAGTATGCATTTGTTTTCAGGTGAATATAATTTACTGAATGCTGTAGCATTTTGCAAAAGCTAAGCTAGCTTTGCAAGGTTGAGCAGAATATCAGTTTGTTGTTGGTATGTTTTTGGTGAGTGCTTAACTGAATGATGCGACTCCTTTTCTTGGTTTATATGAGTGTGTGCGCATGTGGAGACACTAAAATAAGAATGCTAAATTTGGAATAAGGTGTGGAGGTGTGGAGTGCTAAAACAGTCCTGCCTACACCTGGGTATTAAGAATATCCTCTCATTATTTGAGTTTGTATTTTTTTTTTTTTTTTTTTGCTATTTATTTCCTGGTGTTTCTGTGTCATTTGTAGTCCAAAAGTTAGGTATAGATACTTCTTTTCCTCTTAAGTTTCTACATGTGTGTTTCCGAAATCAGTGGCCTTTGAGATAAGTTTCCAAATTTGTTGTCCTGAAGTACTAACTTTATTACTGTTTCATTTTATTTTATGAACTCTATGCCTTTTTATATATATTCTCATTGTATTATGAATTTCCTATTAGCAGGTGCCCATAATCCCCAGTCACGTAAATTCCATCAATGACTTGGTGTCAGCTGAGCAGGCTGCTGACGATTATGAGTTTGCCATTCGACAGTTGGTGAAAACGCGGATTGTTAGTGTTTCTGATATATGTGACTGTCCCAAGTTTGACCTCATCCTTCTAGGAATGGGATCTGATGGCCATGTTGCCTCGCTATTCCCTAATCACTCAGTGATTGAGGAGAAAGAAAATTGGGTAACTTTTATTACTGACTCTCCTAAACCCCCACCGGAGAGGATCACGTTTACTTTGCCTGTCATCAACTCAGCATCCAATGTGGCGGTGGTTGTGACAGGTGAAAGCAAAGCAGAGGCTTTACATTTAGCACTTGATAATGTGGGAAATGACTGCCCGGTGCCGCCTTCCCGGTTGGTCCAGCCAACAAAAGGGAAGTTGGTTTGGTTTTTCGATAAGCCGGCTGCCTCAAAACTTGAAAGGCTTCAATTTTGTGAGTAGGGTCAAGCTTTTCTTGCCAAAGTGTACGTTTGTATGTAGCGGAGGGATTTGAAACTATTGATCTTTTTCTCTTCTATTAGTCTCTGCTCCTTTTATTTTGTTTGGGTTGAATTCTCTATTTTGGCTTTTCTCCTCTCTTCTCTAGTGGGGTTGGGAAGTGTAATGATCCTTTTTGTAACAAGAAGTAAATAAAGTTGGGGACGCCTCATTGAAAAAGCCGTATTTCGTCGTTCTGAATCGTTTGGTGGCACTCATGGGAATGAATGCCAGACCGATTAGAATGCGGAAGAGCAGGCCCTCGTTGCCCGTATATAGTGGAAATGAAACGGACTACTTTTTTGCTTTCACAAAATCTCTGCATGTTATATATGATCTAGCGAAATCAAAAAGCTGTTTGTCAGCCTTTTTCTTCAGAAATTACTGAACCTGAAATGAAAACTGGATGCATGCTTGCCCTGTATCCAAAATACTAGTCTCTGGAGTATGTTGTTTATTTACTCTTATAAATTCAAGATTTTTAACCCATGTTTATCTGCAATGGATCGATTAGAATTTGCAGTTAAGACGCACGTAATTAATCTTTAACATAATAGAATTTTAGACGTCAAGAATTGATAGTCCTTTATATATATATATATATGTATGTATGTATGTATATGCCAAAAAGTCCGGTGAGAATTGATATAGATAAGCACTAATCTTTGAGTCTGGATTATACACCAAGGTGGTAGGTTTACCAAATTGATTCCTTGGCAATGCCCTACATAACACATTCTTAAAAGTTTGATCCTCTGTGACACAAACAACGATGCAAGTTACTTGCTTTCGTTGGACAACAGAACCTAATAATTACAACATGAAAAGTAGAAAACAAAACCTAACCCTACCTCCAACGCCTGACATCATCCTCATCTCAATCATGTTTGTATTAACTTGTTCAACCTACCCTCCATTATCTCTAAATTTAATAGTCGAAAGTACTCATTATCTCTCCCATCTCTTTCAAGAAAGTGACTCGACTCAATGCGGGTCACATATGCTACAATAACAAGATTTATACAGCGAATAGCAGTTAACTGGAAGCAACTTTGACATCCTCAAATTAAATAGAAAAAAAAAAAAAAAAAAAAAGGCTAATACAGATTAAAAATTCTATTTAGTTGACATATCCATCACTTGTTTTCCCAGCGAACAGTATGCCAGATGTAAGAACATGGAGATTAAAGAGAGAATACTTGCCAAGGGAACTTGTAAACTAGCAATTTTCAAGGTCTATCCGTAAAATTCAAAATTTGTGTTACACAATTGATGCTACCTTCGCAAATCTCCACTATGTCAGGTAGAAAAGACTAAGATTTCTTTACAGGGGAAAGAAAATTCCTTAGAGACGCATATAACACACGAAAACATGAGTCAAGCACCTTGATTAACTAACAGCCTCGAGTGTGCGGTATTCCATCTCTGATATAGACCTTATGCCATTTGGATCAGGTTCAACTTCTTCTTCCAAATCTTCTTTAGGAGGGAAGCCACGTGTTCGTGCAAGCAACCATTGATCTATTACCCCACACTCAATAGCATACTTGAGTGTTCGTTTCAAGTATCCATTATCAGTAAGGAGATCTGGCTGGACAGTCAGCATTCGCATTAGACCTGCAAATGTGTCACAGAACATATTTTAGCAAACTTTTTCATTTTCAGGAAAGAATTTAAGGCTAAACAATGGCCAAAATATAAACCATAATTTTTTGAATGAGTGCTTCCAATGAATGCCAAGATTGAAGTAGCAATATCCAAGTAACACTCTGTCTTGGACAAGCTGGAATTATTAGGAACACCATATCAATTTTTGTTCCTTAACAATGAAATTATGTATAAAAGAACTATATGCATTAAATTGTACTAAAATGCAAGTGTGCGAAATCAAACTTTTCTTACACCTATCCATCGAGAGCAATGGGACAAAATATAATGGCTATTAAAAATATCTGCGGCTCCAATAAACTACTAAACAGCATACCAGAGCTGGAATCTAATTTTAAACACTGCACTTTGCATATTTAAAGAGTCGGCTAGTGCATATAGACTCTAGGCTTGTCTCTGAATTTCTATGGAAGTCATGACACTACAGTCTACAAACATAGGTATCCGTTTTCAGGCACTCTTAAGACTTTTCCATATATATATATATATATATATATATATTCATAGATTTCTGATAAGATGCAAAATAATGGTCTCTTGTTGGGTATAGTCAAAAAGCAATGCAAATGCAGAGGTAAAGTTCCTAAACATAGGTATCCGTTTTCAGGCACTCCTAAGACTTTTCCATACATACATATATATATATATATATATATATATATATGAATTCTGATAAGATGCAAAATAATGGTCTCTTGTTGGGTATAGTCAAAAAGCAATGCAAATGCAGAGGTAAAGTTCCTACATAAACAGGCCTCACTAGATAAAGAACAAGTTCCTCTCACCGCATGGATGAAACCACATATAAATAAATATTAAATAAGAAAATCAACGAGATTGAACCTGCAACAATGCCATCCCCTGATGCCGACATATCGGAAGTGAAAGGGGTAAGGGGGGCATCCTCCATCCCAAGAACAGCACCATTGTGCTCCTCAGTGTAATAGTGTATCTTAGAAGTTCCGTTTGTCACAAACAGAACCTTAAGGTTTTCATGCCAAAGTGGCAATATCACTTCTGGTTCATAATGGACAAACTTAGATTTCGCATTATTTTTTGTGTCAAATTCTTCAATGGGCTCGATACCACAGAGAAACTCAAGTTCTTGCTTAGTAACCTCAATAACATTTGCAAGATTCCATGCTTCTTGTATGAACATGTTGGTTTCTTCACTGGACTGCCATAATGGCAATGGAAGATTTACATCATAGAAAATAACCCCTCCAAATTTCTTCGAAATCTTGATAGCTTGCAATGTAGTTGATCTCATGTTTTTATCAAGAAGAGAATGTGAGCTAAAGTAAAACATCTTTGCCTGCGTCAATTAAAAGTCACTAACAAGGTCAGTAGTTTCTTGGAACAATCTAGCCTGTAAAAAGCTTACCAATTAAGAAATATAACCAAACAGCATGCTGCACAGAGAGACTGGGAAATACAAGTCATCTTTTATATTGAATTGCATAAAGTCAAAATTTACACAAGGGGGAATGAGTTATGAATGTTTTAAGCAGAAGTTTTGAAGCAGATTTCTGCTTATAAGCAGAAAATTCAAGGGCCAAACAACTGAATGCACACAGGGCAGAAACCTTACAACAAATTAGTAACTAAAGGATGATATCAGTAACAATTATCAAAAATCAAGGTTAACAAGAAATGTCACAATCCTCCAATCAGAAAAACTTTGGAAAAGAGAGATATAATCATTCAAATGGTTAGATTCAGAAGAACACCATAGTGCTTTCATATTCAATTCTCATCCACAACTTTCATAAATTTAGAAAACACTCTTCAATCATTACTCAAACATCATCCTTTCTTTCTTTTCTATTGGTTGCATTACAGTCAAATCACATATTAAAAGTTTCGTCTTCCATATTCTTGCAGTCAGTTTGACACTTGTAATCAACTAAGGAATAAAATGTTGATATACAAACACTGTTTTGCGCGACAGAAATGAATTGTTTACCTCCTTAAGCACATCTATATTGATCTCTGATTTAGACATAGAATCCTCCGCACAGGGTTTGACAGAAGTCAATCTCAAACGACCTCTCTTACTGATCTTCATCTGTGAGACTGCTGTTGTCTTTCTGGTGACAATGCGAACTGACCGTGTTTGAACATTGCTCATATTCAAGTAATATAGCATGGCCTGACCATACTCGTCATCCCCAAGTTTCCCCATGAAAGCAACCTTACCACCCAAACTCGCTAGAGCTATTGCAACACTACCGGCAGAACCCCCTGGAGCCCTCATAAATTTTTCAGGAGCCCATAATGCATCCTTCATTCTTTCATGGATTTCATAATCTATTAGCCTGTTCGCTGGCCTTCCTGAGGGCACAAAAGCATGTTGTGCAGCTCCGAAGCAACAAACAAGAGGAGGCCAACTGTATGTAAAGCTAATATCCTCTCCCTCATCTTTTTCCAATTCTATGTCTCCATCACTCTCATCCTCCACATTTGCAACAAAGGTCGACTCATCCAGATCACTAAATTCAGATTCACTACCTTGATCCTCTGTAACATTGCTAATCCTTTTTGCAGTCTTTCTCTTTCTCACTTTCTTCTCAGTTTTTACCTTAACACCAGTAGAAGCTGATGCAGCTGTGAATTAATAAACTATGGAATTTAGCACTTATAAGATGCATGAAATCAGATAATATATTCATGACACAAAACAAGGGGTACCTTTCCTTTGAGTCCTTCGTTGGGTCTTCTTGGTATCCTCACTTGATGCTAACAAGACACTTTCATCATCTGAAGCATCACTATTTATCTCCAATTCAGAATTCTCCTCCATTACATCAGTTTCTGGTTTCTTCCTAGTTCGTTTGGTGGTAGCTCGTTTAGAATTCCTGGATGTCTTCTTCTTTGCAACTTCCTCATTGTCATTCATTTTCTCTTGAGCTAAAGTCTCTACAATTTTCTTTCTTGAAGTAGCCGCAAGAACCCATTTATTATGTAATCTAAAGTCATGAAGTTGAATTAAGTTCAATGATGACCTATACTGCCAATTCGAGTGCCAGCTGCATGTTTGAGCAAACAAAATCACTTGATATATATTAATATCACCATTACTTAACGAACGATTTAACAAGCAAGCTGAGGCTAGTACGGACTATGAAATGTAATGGCTTCAGAATTTTAGTCTCTTATAGAAAATTGCGGAAATAAATTCCCCAAAAGAACAAATTTACATAACTACCTCTAAGAAAACACAGCCATTCCAATACTTCATTTCTAACATTATTTACTTCACGAGGGTTGAAAAATAAAAAATAAATAAAAGCTCCAAAGTGGATTAAACTTAAATGGGTAAGTTTTGAGGCTCTAGACTTTCAATGACATTTAAAAGATAAAAGAGATAATGACGTTGGTGACAAGATTTAGAACCCATCAAAGTGAAAAATTCATAGGCCAAAGTTTTGAGGTGGAATAGCAGTTGAAGAAATGTAAAAGAGCAAAAGCTTACCTGGGCAGAGAAAGAAAGTGAGTGAAAGAAAGAGAAGCCATTAACAAAGCCCGTTTGGCCCCTCTCAAGAGCTCTGGGGGTTTAAGACTAGAAAGACGTGCAAGTAGCCGAAGAGGATTTTGTTTGAAGATGAGAAAAACGACCGGTCGTTTTTTAGAAGTAAATTAAATAAANTTATAAAAACGACCGGTCGTTTTTTAGAAGTAAATTACATAAACACCCCGTTAGTATGGCTAACTACGCTTGGAGAAAATAAACGGCTTGAGGACATTATAAAAATTTAACAGACTGACAAAATAATAAAAAAGGAATTCTCTCTCAACCTCGGTGGCGATTTTACATAGCGGGAGATAGAACGCTGTCGTTTAATCGGAGTTCATGTTAGCGTATGAACAGCCTAAACTCCACTGACGCCTTCTCTCGCTGTTGTTTCATGTTCCTTCTCCATGAATTGAATTTGGAACAGTAAAGTCTCCTCTCTGCATCTCAGAGGCCCAAAGGTAGTCATTTTCTTGCTTGCTCTATGACCACTTTATGACTTATGCTTTTCCCTTAATTCTTTTTAATCTTGAATACAGTCCTTCAATTAAAACGTTGTTTGTGCATTTTCTTTTTAGTTGCTTTATAATTTGAACTTTGAGTTAGATTTATTTGCTATAGTTGTATAATATCTTCAAAGAGCTTTATAAGTATTTATTTATCTTTTTGTGCGTCTGTAGCTGGTTTTCTGTCATAATTCTCTTATATAACTAATAGCTTTTTGTCAACAGGTCTATTTGTAAAGCTCTGCTTAAAGGAAGCAATTGCCGATGAATGTTCTCAAACACCTTTTGCCCTCTAAACATGGGTTTGCTGGTGTCAGGAAGCATTGTCGAGGTAATTTAGATTTGATATATATGTAATATCTATAAATTTGTGCATGAGGTCTCCAAGTTAGGTTAAGTAAACGCTTTTCATAGCATAGAGGTAAAAATGTTGATATGCTTTTCCTTGAAATATTGTCAAAAGTGGATGAAAGGTTAGTTGCTTCAAATATTGGCATTGGCATTATCTTGAGTTTAATATAGGTTGCTCTATTTTGTTCTCTGATGTTTGTTTGATCTTCATTGCAGCAACATGTTATTCCTTTTTCCATTCATCACCAGAGTCCTTGGTGGAAGTTAATTCTCAAGAGCAGGAAGTAGTGATTGCTTTGGGAAGTAATGTGGGTGACAGACTTCATAATTTCAATGAAGCCTTGCTGTTGATGAAGAATTCTGGCATAAATATCACAAGGCATGGTTGTTTGTATGAAACTGAACCAGCCTATGTAGCTGATCAGCCTCGCTTTCTCAACTCTGCAGTTAGAGGTGTTACAAAACTTGGACCTCATGAACTCTTAGGAGTACTAAAGAAGATTGAAAAGGACATGGGTCGTACTGTCGGGATAAGATATGGTCCAAGACCTATTGATCTGGATATATTGTTCTATGGAAGGTTCAGAATTCATTCTGAGATACTTACTGTCCCTCATGAGAGAATTTGGGAGAGACCATTTGTCATGGGCCCATTGTTAGATTTAATGGGATCAGCCATTGAAAGTGATACAGTTGCTTGCTGGCATTCATTTTCTAGACAGTCCAATGGACTTTTTGAAATGTGGGAGAAATTGGGTGGTGCGTCCATGATTGGAAAAGAGGGAATGAAGAGGGTTTTACCCTTGGGAAATCGCTTATGGGACTGGTCTCAGAAAACCTCTGTCATGGGTATCCTTAACTTGACCCCAGATAGTTTTAGTGATGGAGGAAAATTCCAATCAGTTGATACTGCAGTTTCTCAGGTTCGCTTGATGATTTCGGAAGGAGCAGATTTTATTGATATTGGTGCGCAATCCACACGGCCTATGGCCACTAGGATTTCTGCTGAAGAAGAATTAGAGAGATTGGTTCCTGTTTTAGAAGCTGTTCTAAGAATGCCTGAGATGGAGGGGAAGCTCATCTCTGTGGATACCTTTTATTCAAAAGTTGCTTCAGAAGCAGTCAGCAAAGGAGCTCATATTGTAAATGATGTATCTGCTGGGCGTTTGGACCCTGACATGTATAAGGTTGTTGCTGACCTTAAGGTTCCATATATTGCAATGCATATGAGGGGAGATCCATCCACAATGCAGAATGAAGAGAACTTGAAATATGATGATGTTTGTAAGCAGGTTGCTTCAGAGTTGTACTCAAGGGTTAGAGATGCAGAATTATCAGGTATCCCTGCTTGGAGGATAATTATTGACCCTGGAATTGGATTTTCAAAGAAAACGGAACACAACTTGGACCTCCTTATGGGGTTATCAAACATACGAGAAGATATTGCAAGAAAAAGTTTGGCTGTATCTCATGCTCCTATGTTAATTGGACCTTCCAGAAAGAGATTTTTAGGTGAAATTTGCAATCGTCAATCTGCTGCTGAGAGAGATCCTGCAACCATTGCTTCTATCTCTGCTGGTGTTTTAGGAGGCGCAAACATCGTCAGAGTTCATAACGTGCGAGATAATTTAGACGCTGTGAAGCTTTGTGATTTAATGTTAATACGCAGGAGATATCTTGCATGATTTAAGATGGGATGATCTCCACTTTAATTATTGCGTGGGATTTTGCTCTTGATTCACTTGCACACAAATCTGAATTTATATCAGGCTTTGTAAGACCAAAGGCTTCTGTAATAATGCCGAAGTGGGAGCGTAGTTATATGTTGACTGACGATTTTCACGGATGTTTTCTTATCACATTGATTTGACCAAGTTGTACCCGACCTTCTAATAGTTTGAGAAGCCATTTTTGCTTTAATAGCAATAAAGCAACCTTGTAATTCATGATAAATTCATATATGCTCACTGGAAATAAAATTAAGATTGAATTCCTTGTAGAGAATGCAGTTGATTTTCGGACATTATACAGTCCCCATTGGTTACCATTTCGTCAATCCCTACACCTTGCTTACAGCTTACCATACAAGTATGATTATGATTACTATTCAAACTGTGTATTTAATGTACATGAATTTAATTATTTAAGAATATGATCAACCAGCCTTTTGATAGGATATCTATAGGAAGGGAGTCACATGTAATAAAAAATGGCAAAAGGGGAAGAAGAATTTAAGCAACCACAGTCTACATATAAGCAAACGCCCATATAAACAAATGCAGGAATATATCATTTACTCACAATAGTTATACACAACAGTTCTGACAAAGTACATAAATTGATGAAAGAAAATAGGAAAACAAAATTGTTAAAATGTAAACAGTTAATTAACAGCTGACTTAATCTAAGAACTATTATTTTGCTGCAAAACCTCTGCTTCAACCTTTGCCATCGGGTCATCCTTCATCTCAGAATCTTCATCTTTTTCTCCTTCTCTCTCTTGTGCCATTTTCTTTCTATGCAGCTCCTCTGCAGCCTGCATTGCAGCACGGTTCTCTGCTTGAATACACTGCATTTCCTCTTCTTGTTGTTGTCTTTCAAACCACGTATCCGCATCCGCCCAAACTGAAAGTTGTTAAATACAAAATAAATTTAATCAGCAAAAACTTGACACTCTGAAAGTAGCATTTAATCCCTGATCCAACACTGGTAATTAGGGCAACTTTGAAAGCCTTACATCTCCTATACTAAGAATTATCTGGCTTTAATACAAGTAATCATTAAATAATAAAAAAAAAAAAAATCAAGCACCTACTACTGCAAAATGATAAGAGGGGTAAACTAGCTCAACTTCTTAGAATCCCCCAACTCTTGACAGAAAAAAAGGAGGCAGCAAAAAAAAAAAAAAAAAAAAAAAAAAAAAAAAANGAGGCAGCAAAAAAAAAAAAAAAAAAAAAAAAATAGAAATCTTTAAACATACAACACTGGAAGTTAGAATAAGAACTCATAATGCTTTCCAAGCATCATTAAAAAACAAAACTGTAAAACTTCAATAAAATTAACTACCAGAAAACACATAAAAAAGGGAATAGGTATTAGGATCTCCAAGTCCTTCCCATCTTTACAAGAGATCCATCCTTTGGTTGAAATGCGAATGAAAAAAATAATTAGATACCGATCAGCCAAGTGAATTACAGAGAGATTTGTACAATTTTCGGGAAAAAAAAAATTCTAAGAACCATGATTAAGGCTGTGTCAGTAAACCGCACGAGTGTCTCATCCAAATCCTCTGAGAAGAACCCATATAAGAAACAAAATGATTCGAGGTCTGGAATTAGTTCTATTTCAATCTGACAAGAGACAACTAACTACTGACTCAAAACTTCCTCTTTATGATTTTTTTTTTCATGTCTTGCTTCCTACCACTTATCTGTCTTGGGGTACAAAAGAAAGAGGAAAGCTCTGCTCAATAGAACCTATGGAATTATTGTTTGCAGCCATTCATATGCATGATAATAAAAAATCCATCTCACTTCTATTCATCTCCTGAAAAATTACGCCTTCCCCTTGTCCTATCGTCGCAGTCATTAGATTGAATAGCTATCTTTACAAGATGAGTTGGTGTAAACTTCTATAGAACTAAACAGAGTTTAAAAGAGGGACTCTCATAAAGATAACCGAGTCTGAATGATCCACTGATATCACTATTAACTTTTTTAGAGCAAAAGTCTTTTACTTGATATGATAAAATCATCAAAGCTGATGCTTTTTAAGTGTTTAACAAACTCACTAACGCTAATTACTTCAATTAATTCCCTGGCAACTATTTGTTCTATTAATTGAATAACCAACGAATGAATGAAGGTCTTCGAAATATTGTGAAAGAGTTTCAGGCAACTCAAGACCTAAACCCTAAACCATAACACTACAGAAACCCAATTGCATAAAATTAAATACAGAAATACCCAATAAAAAAAACAACTTACTGGGTTGGGCCGCCCAACCCTGTTCGCCACCCTTGATTCGTTCAGGGAGGGCGTAGTTGACAGTGAGCACACGGCCGTAGAGTTCGGCGCCGTCCATGTTGTCCATGGCAGCCGATGCGTCTTCTTTCTCAAGGAAAGTGACGAAGCCGAAAGAGCGATGCTTCTGGGTGGCCTGATCTAATGGTGTCTTCACATCTTTAATGTCACCAAAGGGGATGAATGCAGCGTGTAAAATCGACTCGTTTACTTCCTCAGCTAATCCTCCGACGTATAGCGTGTTCTTCTGTACTGGAAGATTCGCCATAGCACCACCTCCTCTGCTACTGCTACTCTTCGTCTTTGGGATGTGTTTTCTCTTCCTTATAGGGTCAACTCTTCCTCAACACCTAGATTGGGCCAAACAAGCCCATGTTTGGCCCATATCACTCTTTCCTTATGTATTAACTTTTGAGTTTTTTTTTTTTTTTTTTTTTAAAGAACATATGTTTTATACATCATCACATCAAAATAAAACAGAATAGTAATAAGGTATTATTCTAAAAATTAATCTAATAAATAAACATTAATGATGTGTTAATAAAAAGTTGTGTCACGTTAATTTGTATACAAAATTTTACGTATATGTTTATATGTGTAATACTATTGAGTCCACACTCAATAAATTATATGAATATTAAAGTCGGTGAATCCAGCAAAAGGCATCAACTGCACGTTGGAATGATTCTCTCAAGAATCTACTGCCTTTCAAGCAAAGTTCTAAAACCACTCTTGACATGTAAGGGGACATATCCAGCAATTTCGGGCCTCATATGGTACAACTCTGGAATCATGGTTGAGTCCACATTCCCAAGTCAGGATTTTACAACTTTAATGTTGTTCTTCAGCTCATTTCCACTGATATCACAACATAAACCAATTTAGGTACAATCAAATTTAGATTCTGGAGCCACAAATGACAAAACCGACATTTGGTGCATACATATATGGAACTGTTGCATGTCTGAAATGAAACCAAAATAAAAATACCATCTGTCCCTTTATCCAGAAATTGCCTTGCTTTCCAAGAACATTGTAAGAATGTATCCTTAATAAATTAAGGTTGTTTATGCTAAAAAAAAAAATTTCTATAATTTGACAAATAACAATATGTGAGTTCTATCAATCATTCTCCTAATTATTCAAAATTTGCTACAACAATTCCTTTTCAGGAGCCAAAAATGGACAATTTTCATTGCATCACTTCTTGCGGAAGGACAAGAAGCCAACCACGACTGAGATGCCAACAACAGCTACAGGAAGAGCCCAGTATTCTTTTGTCAAACCCACAATCTTCAGAGAATAATCTGATAACTGCTTCTTAGATGAATCCAGAATAGTTGCGGAAGATGTGTCAAGCTCACCAATGCAGAAGGTCTCCAAAAGCTCCATTGCGCTTTTGCTATGCCCGGCATCTTCAAAATCATCTGTAGCATCTTTTGCTACAATGATGACATTCCAATCACCAAGTTAAATCAAAATTTCACAAATATGATAATGCAAGATTAGCTTTGGGATTAAAAACTTGAGGATGCAATCAAAATTCAGAAGAGAAGTATCAATCAGAAAACACAAAAGAATTACCAGTTGATGCAAGGACTACATCATCTCCACCTGGATGATCATCCAAATATGATGTGACATCATACACCTGAGATTGACAGAAGAAATATCTATCATATATCATTATTGTGATAAACAAGACGAAAATTCCCTAAACTGCAGCCATAATTTAGAAGTACATGAAATACAAAGATCCCTAAAAACTATAAGATTTTCCGACAAATGGAAATCAAGGCATTAATCAACAATTATAGACCCAAATCTACTGTAAAC
Source organism: Bursera cuneata (assembly GCA_026212285.1). NCBI lineage: Eukaryota > Viridiplantae > Streptophyta > Magnoliopsida > Sapindales > Burseraceae > Bursera > Bursera cuneata. The sequence continues at coordinate 34,807 of JANLJB010000533.1, forward strand.
AGACCTGAATGATTAAATATGTGACCACAGCATGGGGCAGTTGTACAAGAACAAAGTGCTCATTTTAGAGGACTAACGCAAAGTCAGAAACCAGTTAATGTCAACTATCGCAACCACTACTTTCAGTTTTGCTAAAATTGGAGGAAATATAAACAAAATTAGCAGATATCATATTTGAAATAAAGAAAATAACTTTCATATNGGTAATTTAATTACATCATAAAGCGAAATAGCAGCATGGAAATCCATATGACAAGGTTGTTCATAAGTTTGACCGACTGTTGTTCGACCCAGAAGGAACGAAGTATAGCCAAAACGCAGAACAGGGCATCCGGAGAAACCCACAAATCAAGGGGAAAGAAATAGCTAACAAATGGATCTAAAGAAAGTGTTTTGAGTTTGAGCACGTAGCCAGAAAGCAAAAGCTGAGGAAAAGGGTTAAGTTGAAGCTTACCTTGTTATCGACAACGATCCAGCAATCGTCTTTTGTGTTGTGGTGGGAGACTTCTTGCATTGCATAAAGCTTAGTGAGAGTCGGCATCTTTGGTTGTTGAGGCTTCTGCCGCTTTCCTCTCGCTAACCGAATTTCGTGTCTGAGAGCCCACCAGCGCTCTCTCTCTCTTCGGTCATTGCTCTTTTCATTTTATTTTTGGGGAAATTCAATAACCCCCCAGTTAAATTTGAAGAACACTTAGCCCCATATTTTTATTAAACTAACACTTATC
>JANLJB010000534.1:0-23265 GCA_026212285.1 Bursera cuneata
AAACAGTAAAATGGATCACGGTTTCCATGAAAACCGTGGTTATCCACAGAAACCGTGATCCATTTCACGGTTTCAGTCGCGACTGTATAAGGTTTTAATCGAAACCGTGGATACCCCAGAAACCGTATCATGGTTTCATTTAAAACCATACCACGGTTTCCTTTGAAACCGTATCACGGTTTTCTTTGAGTGAGGAAGCTAACTGTGAAGGGGTTAGTGAAGCCAGGGGTATTTTTGTCAAAGTGAAATTAGTTACTGTAGCGRATGGCTATTGCATGGGAGGGTTTTGGGTGGGAGGCTATTTATCATTTCATACGGCTCTGGGAGGCCATTTTGGCAAATTTCCCTAATTTTTATGGTTGCTCAATGGCCTAATGGTTGTTTTGAAACTCGAAACGGAATCCTACTACTGTAACTAATTCATTTTAGTTTTAAGGCATAATAGACATTTCAATGTGTGCAGTTAGTTTTACAGACTTAAGGCCAGTTTGGTATTGTTGTAGTTGCATAAATAAGCAACTTCTACTTTGCCATAGAAATAAGCAGTTTATAATAAATTAGAGGTGGTTGATAAACAACTTTAAAAACTGTTTTGCTTGTTTTAAATGCGAGATAGAAGTGTTTGAAATTGTTGTTACTTTTACTTTTATTATGTATAAATTACCAAAATAAACATATATATTATACCTTTATAATCTTTAATTATTAATGTTTTATAATCAACTTTTTTAAAATTATTTCTAATAATCTCTATAGAAATAATCATAATTTTATATAAATAATAACATTTATAATATTTTAAAAACTTAATTAAAGGAAGAATATATGAATTATATAGCCAATAAAAGTTTGAATTATTTTTTAATTTAATTTAATACTAAAAATAATTTAAAATTAATATTATAATTTCAATATAGACATATATCTATAGAATAATTTTAAAATTCATAAAAGCATATTAAATAAATACATGTAAAATAAAATAAATTTATAATTATAATATATATTTTAAATAAAATTATTTAAAAATTCATAAAAACATATTAAATAAATACATACAAAGCAATAAATAAATAAATTTTGTATTTTCAAATTTTTCATTAGGATAATTTTGATTTTTTATATTCTAAAAACAGAAGCAACACTTTAAAAGCAGGGAGTTTTTTATTTATAGAATTCTTTATAAAACTAACTTATTTATATAACATCTTATTTTTAAAATAATTTTAAAATCATTCTTAAACTCCTTATATTGCTTTTACTGCAAATATAATTAATGACAACGGATGTTTGACTATTTATGAAACTTACAGAGAGACATGATTTTGAGCTAAACCATGGGGTTCCTACTAATTTCCCCTACATATATTACTTATCATGTGAGATAGGGTCTACCATAACATTATAAATCTAACTAATAAATGAATGACATGTGAACAAACTTTTTGATCAAAATGATGACTTGTTAATTAATTTATTTAAAAGATGTTCGAGCATAAAATTACAAACACATTCCAATGTTTTTGGGCAAAGTAATATCGTCAACCCTCATTTTCACAATGTCGAAAGGGAAATACGTTATATAACCTTAAAAATATTGTAGAAAATAATTTTATTTTCATTTATCTTATTCAAAACTAATAAAATAATATAAATATGATTAAAACTGAATAAAAAGTCGAAAATCATTCACCTCATTCCCTTCTTTCAAAACGACGCCATTTTAAACAAATTTAAAAAATAATGATAATAATACTTTTTACTTGTCTTACCTTCTCATATATATTTCAAACAGGATATTTACTCTGACCTAGATAAATTTTAAAAAATCATTTAATTTTAAATTTTTACTAAATTAATATTTATCTCTAAAAAAATAAACAATTTTTTCAAAAAATTAATATTTAACCCTAAAAGATCTGGAACATAGATATTAGTTTTTGAATGATAAGTGTTAGTTTAATAAAATTTGATATGAAAATTTTTCAAAATTTATCTGGGGGTAATTGAAATTTCCCCATTTCAAACTATAATACTTGTTACAAGAAATGAAAATAACATAATTATCGGGATAGTTCATGAGCCCCCCAAAAAAATTACTAACATCCCACTAAGTCAAAATCTAACAATGGACCGCCCAATTTTAAACACTGAGAAATTTGCCATTTCAAGATCACTTCAATCTGCTTTTGTAGGAGCTGATTTCTACACCTCGAAACAGTGGATTGGATTGGGCGCCTACTTGCAGGACTGAGTGAATGGTAGAATCTTCTAGCTTGGCTCCAGCTTGTCTTGTTCTCCAAGGAGGGGTAGGCAGCTGCAAAATCACTCTGATGCCTAAGTCAGTTACCAGGAGTGTTTAGGATATAATCTAAGAGTGATAATCAGTGAAAAATAGAGAAGATGAGGTAATGAGGCTGGTTATTGCTTTTCCGCTGGTTTTTCTCTCTGGAGAGAGCTTGGAGAAGAGTTATTGATGTTTCCTTTTTCCCTCTCCTCCATCCAAGATATATATTACTGGAATCCATGTTCTTCCCCCTCTGATATTTTTCCATTTCCGTGAAACCTTAGACCCGCTCCTATCGTTCCCTGAGTTTCTTTTCGCCTGAGCATATTGTTTTCCTTCTCAGTCTCCCGCCTTATCCCCCCTTAGAACACTCCCTTTCCTTTNGAAAACTAAAACTACTTAGGTTCTTGGGTATGAAGTACCTCATGGACTGTGCCTGCCTTGACTTTTTCTATTTGTTTTATTTGTTGGGCCTTGGGCTCCATATAAACTCTTGGGCCTGGGCGTAGGCTTGACCCAGTGCTAAAGCCTGGCCCTTCACCTATGGGTGCATGGCTTACGGTCTTAAGTGTTGGTAAAGGTGTTAGTCAATGGTAGTAACTATTGGAAGTTTCTGGCTTTGACTGTCTGTTGTGGCAGTGGATGTTAAAACTCAATAATCGATGGAATTGGCGTTGGCATTGGGTTTGTTGCTAGGTAATTTCGATGGGTTTGCCACGTGTGGTGACTGCAGTAGGTTGGTGTTGAGATGCTAGTTACTTACTGCGACGTTGGTGGTCTTAATTTTGGTTGTAATTTAAATTTTCTCTATAATTAAATGCAATTAACAAACGAATGTATATTCAATATATGCGCTTATTTCAACTTATTTACAACCCTACTTGAAACAGACGCAGCAACGAATGAGAGAGCGTTTGCTCACATTCTGCTCACAGTCAATTGCAACAATTTTGATGTGAAGAAATAGTTATCGGTGAAGAGATCAAAATTGTCAAAAGCAGCATTTTCATTAAGGTTCACTGTTGGAGTCAAGTGGCCGCTTAAGTAAAGACGTGAAGCCGAAGACATCATGTCTTCAATAATCACGTTTGGAGGTGGGCCAAANATGCAGATGGAGAAGTCCTCGCACGTGATCTTCGACTCAAAAGTAGAAGCCAATCTACCATATTAGACAAATTATGGACCACCTTATTGCACATGTTGGCCCAATTGAGAATCTTATCGTTATCAAAGGTCACCGGCATTATGTTTGAGCCGGCCCACATTCAATAATTACAAAAAGAGATTTTAAATTTATAATCTAGATTAAACAGTTAAAAGAAAAAAAAAACAAAAGACAAAATATGAGGAATCTCCTAGAAGATAAAGTAAAGCAACAACTGTGTAATATTATTAATGATAAGCCTAGGAAGAAATGCCGTTAAGTTTTGGCATCAAAATGATAAGTTTGGTCCAAAAGGGCGTGCGGATGCGGTGATTGATAACAAGGAAAGTAGATAATTTGTATTGACAATTTTACCCTTGCTTGCTTTACTACTACACGACGAAAAACAGCCTTTTCCTCTGCATGCACAGTGACCATTCCTTTTCCTCTAATATTTTGAGACTGACTCAATTAGGATACAAGCACGTAGTGTATAACGTCGAGTAAACCGATGTGATATAAAACGATTCAAGTAATAATTTCAACCATGCCGCTCAGGACAGGCAGCACTGCTGCTCGTCAACCACCAAATATCTTTACAAATATATTTTTCAGAAAATTCTGCATTTATTTATTAATTAATTTTTTATCTATAAAACCACAATCTACCACTCTCTACTCTCATCACTCCAACGCTCCCACGGTCACCATTTCTTTCTCTCTCTCATCCAAAATGCGAGTCCCATTTGCCGCCCTCATCTTTCTGCTCACCCTCGCGCATGCAACTCAGCTCAATGGAGCCTCGCACCCCAACACCGTCCACTTCGACACCGGCGGCCTGAGCCGAGAAAGCTTCCCCAAAGGCTTTGTGTTCGGGACGGCGACGTCCGCGTATCAAGTGGAAGGCATGGCCCACCAGGAGGGCCGTGGACCCAGCATCTGGGACGATTTTGTGAAAAAGCCTGGTACTCACTCATTAATTTAATTAATTTTAATTATTGGAATTAATCAAGATTTTAATTATTATTATTTTCTTTTCTTTTAATACATGACAGGTATCGTAGCCAATAATGCCACCGGTGAGGTTAGCGTCGACCAGTACCACCGCTACAAGGTAAGGACTTCTTCATTATTTCCTATAAATAACAACAATTCTAAATATACAAAATAATTTATTATAATTTTTACTCATATTTTATTAACTCAAATTATATATAAGAACATTAATTTAATATTTATTGAAAGAAAATATCATATTGTAATACTGGATTGGTACCATTACTTGAAATATATAGTTTTAGCAAGGATTTATTTTTTTTTATAAAATAAAAAATCGAAGCTGTAAATAATAATAAAAGAAAGAATTTCAATCACTGGATAATTTTGATTATATTTGGTGATTTTTTTAGTTACTATTGGATTTTAAGAATTTAAGTAAAAATTTTCAAAATTTTTTAATAATAGTTACCAAATTTCATGGAATAATTGTTCATAAATCAAGCATAATATTTTCTTAAAATAAAAATTGAACTAGAAACTAATATTTTAATTCTTATATTTTTATATAATTGATTATAATAATAACTTTGTTTAAAATGTTAAAATTTAAAAATTTTTGAAGGTTGTGTGGACAATATTGATTTTATTTTATCGAGACACCTTACTCTCTGCAGCAGTGGAAAAGTCACATGGGCAAAAAAAGTTTTTTATTAATTAATTGAATATAATAATAACGTCAAGACGTGTACGGTGTACATGTCCCAAGGGCGTCGGTGCCCTTCTGCAGTCGGTCGTGATTATCTGTCCCTGGCATTTGGCATTTGTTCATGACTCAATGGAGGGAAATTTTTTGGATACCTTAAAAAAAGTTAATACTAAATTGTAACGCTTATATTTTATCTATTCTCATACTAGTACTCTTAAAATATAAGAGTTTCAAAAACATCCGAATCTAAGGTTAACCAAAATCAGAGGGATACCCTTGCTAGTGAATGATATTATTGAATTGTTATAATCTTTTAGTCTTGAATTTAAAACAATTTTTAAAAAATATAAGATTTTTTCATAGACTCTGGTATTGTAACACTACTTATCGAGCTTCTGTTTAAGTTAATAATTACTAATGTAATAGTAGATGCTTTTTAAAACTTAGAAAGAGTATTGTATTAATAGTTAAAATAAATAACTGAAATTTAAAAAAAAAAAAAAGTACATACATACTGCACAAACTTGTACTCTAATCAAAATTTTCATTACATCAAGTTCTTTGCTTTTTCTAAGTTTCCAGTAAATTCATGGGAGGCTCAGTTACTATGATTGGCAGTGTGTTCTGATGCCAGAAACTTTGTGACACAATGGGGTTTAGAAACAATGCTAACTGCTAAACTGGAACTGCAACTCGAATTAATTGAGATAAAATGGCTCACAAACATAATGTCTGTTACAGTTTGGATTATGATAAAATTCACTATTTAAAAGATGCGGCTTAGTTCTTTTTCTTATGGAATTTAAAATCTATTTCTGGTGTTACAGGGGGATGTTGATATCATGGCAAATCTGAATTTTGATGCATACCGGTTCTCCATATCATGGTCCAGAATTTTCCCATGTAATTAGCTTATCTACTTGTTGATTTTGCATCAAGGCAAGGAAAATTATCACTGGCCTTACTTGACCTTCTCCAATCCATTGATGATGCAGATGGAACTGGGAAAGTAAATTGGAAGGGAGTTGCATACTACAATAGGTTGATCAACTACTTGCATAAGAGAGGTAAAGTTCAATGGAGATTATGCTAATAGAACATTTCTTGAGGGATCTCATTTTGTCTTTAAATGGTTTCGTAGGTATTACTCCATATGCAAATCTTTATCATTATGATCTTCCGTTAGCGCTTGAAAAGAAGTACAATGGATTGCTAAGTCGTGAAGTAGTGTAAGTGCAACAACTGTTGCTAAATTTTGATTCATGAATCTTTCTTTATTTTAGTTATCTTAGATAAATTAGATTCAACGGACACAGATGTCTGTTGCATATTATGGCAAAGGAATTGTCTCTTACTTAGATCTAATTTGAATGCATGTTTGAACCATATAGGAAAGACTTTGCTGATTATGCGGACTTTTGCTTCAAGACATTTGGAGACAGAGTAAAGAACTGGATGACATTTAATGAACCCAGAGTGGTGGCTGCTCTTGGTTATGACAATGGTTTCTTTGCTCCTGGGAGATGTTCCAAAGCATTCGGAAATTGTACAGTTGGCAACTCTGCAACAGAGCCTTATATTGTTGCACATAATTTGATTCTATCCCATGGAGCCGCAGTTCAGAGATACCGTGAAAAATATCAAGTAAAGTAGCTATTAATATCTTGGTCTGAAATTAATTTTTTTATTACGAGCATGCTGTCACCTGTTTGATATGTAAAATGTGCATAATCTTAGGAAAAGCAAAAGGGAAGAATTGGAATTCTCTTAGATTTTGTTTGGTATGAACCTCTTACAAGATCAAAAGCGGACAACTATGCAGCTCAAAGGGCAAGAGACTTTCACGTCGGATGGTAAAGAATTTTTTGTCTTTCCTCTGAACTCAGATAATTTAGACTTGGCCTATTCTATCAAATAATTTGAACATTGGAAGTAAATGTATGAGTGCAATATCATTTGACACTTGAACTGATCAGAAGTAATAATGGCTGGGCTTGTTTTAGGTTTATTCATCCCATTGTTTATGGCGAGTACCCAAAAACTATGCAAAATATCGTTGGCAAAAGGCTACCCAAGTTCACAAAAGAAGAGGTTAAGATGGTGAAGGGATCCATAGACTTTGTGGGTATTAACCAATATACCACCTACTACATGTATGCTCCACATCAAAAAAAACCAAAGCACTTGGGCTATCAGCAGGACTGGGATGCTGGATTTGCTTGTAGGTTCTTGATCGATTAGTCTTTAAAATAGAAAGAAATTAGTGTTGTGGTTGAACCTGCTACTGTTACTAAACTTTAGTCTCTTGTGAACTACGCAGATAATAAGAACGGAGTGCCAGTTGGTCCAAGAGTAACTCAACTAATTCTTTTATATTACAAATTCCTTTCATTTTCTGATTAGAAATCACAATTTAGTTTCATTTTATAATAAATTGAACATTTGCAGGCATATTCTTATTGGCTTTACAATGTACCTTGGGGTATGTACAAGGCTTTAATGTACATAAAAGAGCACTATGGGAACCCAACTGTCATTTTGTCTGAAAATGGTAAGAGTCAACTAAGGTTGCTCTTCAATATATCAAGTTTTGTTAGATTTTATTGGATTTTTGTACAAGTATAAAGGAAAACATTGAAACTACATTCTTATATTGTTAAATTGTGGTCTGCAGGCATGGATGATCCAGGAAGTGTTACTCTTCCAAAGGGATTGCATGACACCACAAGGATCAACTTTTACAAGGGCTATTTGACTCAACTGAAGAAGGCAGTTGATGATGGAGCAAATGTTGTCGGCTACTTTGCCTGGTCATTGCTTGATAATTTTGAATGGAGATTAGGCTACACTTCAAGGTTTGGAATTGTATATGTTGATTACACCAACCTAAAGAGGTACCCTAAGATGTCTGCTTATTGGTTTAAGCAACTGCTTAAGAGAAACAAGCATTAAGTAGCAAGAATGCTTCATGTTTTAGTTGTTGTGTGTTGACAGAGCAAAACTACCTGTCTTCATCAAAGTAATAAGTCTCCTATAATGTTTAGCTACTATTGCTTTCACTTTCTGCTGAAACTGTAAGAAGAGGCTCAGGCACTGAGAAAACTTGAATAAAAAACTGCAAAAATGCTCAAGAAAGCTTGTTCTGATGCACTTTGCTGTACACCTATATGCATATTTTTGTTTCCCCTACTCAGATCACAATAAAGTTAATTGGCTTGCTCTTCTCCTTAACACCCTGGGCAAAATGGCCATGGACTGCTTTAAAATTTGCATGTGCACAAGTGAAGAAGGGAAACACTTGTATGAATTTTATGCAACATTTTCTGGGTATTCTTCCTTGGCTTTTCTGATGAGTACTATTTAACATATCAGATGGTATTGACATTATAACACATCAACTACTCTGATGGTTTCATAGCCCATGTGGCATATTGGAAATGCAAATTTGAAATGAGTTGTTTATCAATGAAATTCTAGACTGCAAATCTCAAAGAAAATGGCTTTGCTATTTCATATTTGATTATTACTTTTACAAAAGTTTCAACGTTAATAAGAAACAAAAGACATGCAACTGATTAAACCACCTGGAAACTTCCGTTTCCAGATTTATTTGTTGTTTTTAAAATCAAATATATGTGACATCATTTGACGAATCCCTTTCCCCTTCCTCACACCATTCCATTCAAGTAAATAACTATTCTGTTCAAGGATAAATACATAATCGTTCCCTTGAGGGGTTTGTGGGTAACAATTAACCCACGAAGTTTGAACTGAGAAGGAAAAAAACCCAAAAAAGTTTTACTACAACAATTGAATAATCGATCATTCATAAATTTTAAAAAAGAAATTTTAATGTTGTACACGTGAAAAGAAATTCAAGATACTGGTACTCTTATTTACAGAACTGTTGGAATTACTTTTCTGTCTCTTCTCATCTTTACTTCTCTCTTTCCTTTTAGAAATCCTTTTAGGCTTAGAATTCACGCTCTCTTGGGAATCCAGTGTCTTATTCAAGTCTGACCTTTCTACCTCAGTCACCGCTGAAACTTGTTCTTTCTGATCCAAGTGACTTTCATTTAGCAGTCTTTTCCTGCAATGGCTGTTTTCAGGAACCTTTTGTGGAATGATATTGGGAGTAACACACAAAACATCCAACTTCTCATCCTCAGTCACAGCCAAAACTTCTTTCGTAAAGGTTTTTAGCTGGTCAAAGTGAATCTTATCAAGTTTCCTTTTCTTGAATGGATTGTTGTCGGGAACCTTCAATGGAATGTCATCAGGAACCATTGCAGTTTCAACTTTCTCATGATTTTCTAATGGCGAAACTAATTTCTGGAGGGCTGCAACTTCATTGAAGCGCTTCATTTCAGTGAGAACTGGATCCTGTTTCATTACTTCACCTGCAACTGAAAACTAGGACATTGTAAGATATATGATGATTCTATTCTATGAAGATACCTATTTAACGTGCATATGTGTAGCACGAGCACATATTAAATGTGCATGGTACTTATGAATTTGTTTATATAAGCCAGCTGTATAAAATAATAATAATGAATTTAAGGGTTAAATAACTTGCCTGTATTTTCTTTTTCCATGGTTTTATTTGAAGAAAGTAACACAAAACCAGTTTCCATCGCAATTTTGGGCTTCTGGGGTCTATTAGAAGTTTTAATGACAACAGAACCTTGGTGATGCCTTGAACTTGGAACACAATCAAAGGCCTCCATGTTTACTGGGTCTAAGCGCCCTTCAGCAATTGCAGTGGCCACTGATGGAGGGACTTCTCTAATATTATTCATAATAGTCAAGGGAAAAAATAGTCTATGCACAGGTATATACAGCATTCACAGGCTTCTGTCCAGCATGGTATTAGAAAGAAATGATATCAAACTTTTAAGATTAATATGGACATCCTTATCATATATGGATAAGATACCCTGATAAGAGAGTTGTGGAACAACTTCACTGCTGGTGTATACATATACTCATAATTGCTATTATAACTCGCATAGAATTGCCAATGTCTAAGAACAAAAAATGGTGTCCCAAAGGCATTAGGCAAATATGCCTGGCATGGCAGCAAATACTAACAAGCTAACTATCCAGATAGGTAACTTTGCAGCAAATTCTGCAACTTCAAAGAAATAAAAGAAAATTAAATTTATTAAAGGATACGGTCCTAGAAAATCAAGCTCTCCATCTAGAGACTGCAGAAGTTCTCGTGGAAGAGGTTTAATATGTATGAGCTTCTTGGCGTGACTGTCATATCTAGAAATAAAAAAATAAAAAAAAGGTTTAAAAGGCATTACATGTAAGAGAAATGACTTTGAAACTCAGGGACTGAGTTGTTGAATTAACCTAATTTTTACCCTTTACATACATTCGAGCATGCTGGAACACTGCAACTGCTTCTCTGAAAGTTTTGGGGTAATCTTCAGGCATTTGACTGCCCTTGTCAATCTTTAAAACTGATAAAGCCTGTAAATACAAGTGATGAGATGTAATTATAAACTTAAGGTCTGCTGATGTAATTAAAATTAACATTATCATATGCAATTTACCAAGGAAATTACCACTTTATTATTGAAGCCTAAAGGGAATTTTTTTATCTTTTCTCACTATTATATTTTAAGAATATAGTTTGATTAAATATAGACATCTGCCCCACCAGCTGTTTTAGATTTCAAAACATAAAAGATTAGAAAGAAAAAGGTTAAACTCCAGAAAATTTGCATTTACTCTATGCCTGTACATTCTAGATCAAAAATCATGTCTGCTGACTACGACCATCTTAATCATTGCTAGGAAAAGGAGCACTGCAGCGCACCTTACTTAGTTTATATCTTGTTGAGGGTATGACTCATATATCATACAACTGTGGAAGGTGGCTAGTTGTTGGAGGGTATTTTAGATATTTTGGAAACTAGGGTTTGATATATATTCCTATTGATTTAACCCTAATTTAATAGTGAATACTTTTGTCGTCACAGTGGACGTAGGCTCATAGCCGAACCACTATAATTCTTCATATGTTTTCTTCTCCTTTTCTCCTTTAATTCTGTTTATTGCACAACATATCTTCTCTTGAGGAGGTTTAGAGAATACATACACGTTCTAAGTTCCGATATTTGGAAACCATGGAATATGCCTTTGCAATCCCAATTCCTGGAACAGAAGGAAGGAAATCACAGCCAGCCAACACACACATACCTGTGAAAACATCACAACAAAAGCCAATTCCTGATTCAGTACAAAAATAGAATGAAAAATTGTTTCCTTCCACCATTAAACTAACGTGGGCATAAGGATCATCCATAGATGTATAATAGAACCACGCCTGTCATCATCAAAATAAACATTGTGGTATGGAATTGGTATTTGATTTTGCTTATGGTTTAATGTGGTGTGCTGGAAAAACTTGGTTGGAGTTCTGTTCAAATACCTGACAATGCATTCACTATCATAACAAGGCATTCATTTGTCACACTAGACTCACCGATAAACAATTCGTTATCAAAATTACGGAAGGATGGTGTACAGGTTACTGATTCAAGAACTTTGTCTAGCACTAGCTCTTCACCATTGCCATGTCGATCCATCTTAAATATGGTCTGTTGGAAGCCAATGCAAATCAAAACAACTTCAATTAGAAACAGAGAAAATAAACATCAGGAGAGTAGTATCAAAGTTTGGTGGATATGCTTACAGCTTGGCAGCCATATGCTATTAGATCACTGTCTTCAGTAATGACTGCCACGATTCCACCTTTTTCTACTTCAAGACTCGACAGGTATGCTAATTGAGCATCAGCCTCATATGGGGCTACCACAAATTCAATGTTCTCTGATTTTAGTATCTGTATAGCAAGCATGAAAAGTAATTGGCTATAAAGATTCTATCTTCATTAGCAGTTAGACTTATTCAGGATTTAAGTGGTTAAACATAAATGACAACCATTTACCTGAATCAGTTGATGAGCCATGGCTGGAGTGATGCTAATTGCTCTCTGCATGTAAAGAAAATTGTACACATTAAATTGCAATTATTTGATTTTTTCTGAAACGTAATTGTATAAAGTAAAAGAAACATCTACAAGACAACTAGAACATATGTCAATGAAATAATCTCTTTCCGGATATCATGAAGCAGAACAGATTGGTTTAGACTAAGGCTCTTAAAATAATTCTCTCATAATGAAACACATTACGCTGTTTTCAGTCATAACACCTAACATCTAAAACTCCTAATAAAGATTAATATTGATTAGATATTATCACTCTGTTACATATATAGACCCCTCAACACCATGAAGCTTTTTGAGTAAGAATCCAAGAATGAAATTGTGCTGAGCAGTAAAAATGGTTAAGAACTGATAATATAATAATGGAAAGACCAATATGCAATATGTTCATGAAACAATTTTGGTTAGGCATAAATACCTGGAATAGCTCAGACGCAGCATTAACATTCCCTTCTTTAAGTTTTTCCATTGCCAATTCTCGATTAGCTTCTCTTCTCCTAAAAAAAAATCAACAAAAACATCAAATGCTAACTCAAAATTTCAAATTGGTAAACTAAACAAATACACTAAAACATGTTACGAACTAACATGCCTGTGCCTTTCCTGCTCTGTAGCAGCCTTGCAGGGAATATTTCCACCATCAAAAACAACCACTGGAGTTATATTATAGTGACGAAGAAGGTTAATTCGATGCATAAAGTAGTTTAAGTACCGCGATTTCCTTTCACTATTCGAGTTTAAACATAGCTCCATGCTACATGAATATGCTGCAAAATTTCCATAACAAAAGCAAATCTCAACTACCATACACACACTTCTGAAAACCAAAAATAGATAAATAAACCGTTAATCTGAGCGGAAGCCTAATTTTAAAACAAGAAAAAAATCTCTCTTGATGCACTTTAACCAAAGCTCAATCACATTGAATGAAATTTACCTCCTTTGTGAAGCCATGAATATGCATCAATACCCACCTGCAAATGAACCCAGAAAAATTTAGAAAAAAATAAATAAATGGAATGAAACAAAGAAAAGATGAAAAGGGATTTGAAGATAACCCGCTTGCCAGCGTATTTGTTGATGTGAATGGGTTTAATGTAAGGTTTCATGAATTTGAGAAGATCTTTTATGCCCATTTTGTTCTTCTCTTTCACTATTTCTGGGGTTTTGTTGAATTGTAATTTTATGTTATTATACATTAGAGAAGAAGAGAATATTAATAGTAAAATATTAAGCAGAGAAAATGGCGGGAAGAAGTGCAGATGGCGGCGCCTCGAACACCATTGGATTGAAGCTCTTCTGTTGAGGTCAGTTTAGTCATTTACTATTGTGGCTTTTTACCGCCCAATAAGATTGAATCTGTGAAAAGTTTTCGCGCCCTTTTTTTTTTTTTGGAAATTAAAAGGAATTTTGTTCCTGCAGCTCAGCTTGTACTACACAAATAATTAACGGAAAATTCATGATATTGAGTCGATTATATTATCTTTTGTGATGAACTGATAATAGTTAAATATTAAATTATTAAGTAAGATGTCTAGTCGTATAATAAACCAACTTAACAACTCAAAACTATCAGATATCAGGACAAATGACAATAAAATTATTAAGTTATTGAATAATATTAAATGTTTGTTCTGTCGAATTACGTTTCTAATTTTTATAAATTAAAGGTATTCGATCTATCGAGTTACGTCTCTGTTTTTTATAAATTAAAGGCAAACTTAGTAATTTGAACTTGGCTTATCAATTTTTTTTTTTTTTTTAAAGTGAGATTATTTGAACCATCAAATTCCTCTGTACTTTTCTTTTTCATAAAATTTATAATATTAATTTGACCTTAAATAAAATTACTTTAAAAAGACTTTTAATTCTCTTTAATTATTCTTCTGATTAAATAGTCTGTTTATATATTTTTTAGTCATACGTGTCTTTTAGACTTATGTTTAGTCATGTATATTGAACTGCTATTTATGACATGTAGTTTCACATTATTTAACTTTTGGATTATATTGATATTTATGTTATGTGATTGCCTGATTTGTGGTTGAATTAACTTTGAAAAATCGAACAATATCAAATAATACTTTTGTGTTTTAGCCTAATCTCAAGTAGAACGCAAGTTTATAATTTTTATCAACTAAACCTCTAAAGTTTGCTTTTTTTAATTTACTGTTAATTCTAACCCTTAAAAATACATATTTGCCCCAACTGAAATTTTTTTCCTTAATTTTAACACAAAAAAAATAAATAAAAAATAAACAAATTATACTCCCATAATAAACAAATTTTTACTTTTTAGATTTTTTTTAAAATTTTTTAAAATTAAAGAAAAAAATTTCAGTAAGGGTAAAAAAGTTTTTTTAAGGGTTAAAATTAACAGTTGATTAAAGTAAACCTTAGAGGTTTAGTTGATAAAAATGATAAACTTCTTTCTACTTGGAGTAGGTCAAAATACAAAAGTTCTATTTGCTATTATCCATTTGAAAAATTGTTCAATGTAATTAAAATGTTATTATTGTTTGTAAATTTTTTATGTATTTTTTCTATTTTGTATTTAAGCTAACTTATATTAATTAAGTAATTATCATTGATCATCCCTATTTTTTTTTTCAGTCATATAAGACTTTTGCTATTTTTATCTTCTCTCTTATTTAAGTTTTAAAAAAATCTCTTTTCAAGTCTTCTGGTTAAAAATTCTGTTAATTAACATCTATTAACCTTCATATTCCAATAAATTTATTATTTTACCCTTACTAACATGTATAAAAAATAACTAATTTTTTAAGAACAATATTAAATTAAATGATCAAATTATTTTTGAAATAAATATCAATATGTATTAATATTGTCCATAAAAAGTAATTTTAATATGTGTTAATATGTATTAAAGGTAATTTATTTATTTATTTAATTTAATATTATCTTATACAATTAAGTTATTTTTTTATATGTGTTAATAAGAGTAAAATGGTAAATTTATTGAAATACAGTGGTTAATAGATATTAACTAACAAAATTTTTAACTAGAGGACTTGAGAAGAGATTTTTTCAAAACTTAAGGATGAAAGAAAATAAAAAGGGTAAAAGTCACATATGAGTGAAGAAAAGGGAAAAGATAGGGGTGGTTAATAATAATTACTCTAGATTAATTTTGTAATATACTCATATTTTTAGTATTTTTATTTAAAGTAATAAAATAAAATAAATAAAAAACAAAAAATATCATCTATTAAGTAAATTAAATTTATTATACATAATATGAGTTTTATTTTTAAGATAAATAAACGTATTTAAATAATTTTTAATTAAAATACCAAATTAAAATATAAGTTGATTGGTGGGGTGTCGTTTCCCCAGGCCATGAGTTGGGGTAAAGTCCAGCCCGTCTAAACTTTTCATGGGTTGGGACATGCTCCATCCCCGTCGTGAAAAAAACTTATGGATTTGTTTTCCACGCCTCTATACTCAATAGACAGGTAAATAGATAGGGTGTAATTACAGATTTTTTAAATATAGGAGGTCAATTGATAATAGGTTATATAGGAGTAGTTCGTTGTTATTTTACAATTGATAAATAAGCCTAAACCCACCAATCTTCTCCTCTCTTCTACTTTACGAAGAACCATATATTCAAATTAAACCATCAGTGACCGTCTCACCGGCTTCACTCCTTACTGCCGGCCGACCACCGTGCCACCACCACTCTAGGTTCTTCCTCTCTCTCTCTCTAAATATGGTTTGGGTTTTCATTGCATCATGTTCTTGTTGTTTAGAAATTGAGAGAAATGGTATGCTTTGAATCATAAGGGTTTCATGTTCTTCGAATTATCTCAAAGATTTTATTTATTTATTTCCTTGAATTGCTTTATTGCTTGGCAGTCAGAAGCAAATGGCTTGCAATTGCATAATATCTTCGTCGTCGCTTCTTTTCCCAGAGTTGCCCTCAACTCGCTTAACTAGCTCGAATAAACTCAATTCTCTCTCATGGGTCTCCTCACTTCCCACTTTCAAAATCTCTATCAATTCCCACACTCATCCTCCCACTCCATCCCTCAGCAAGGTATGCACATTTCGTTTCTTCTCTTTATTTTCTCACTTGCTGGAATATTCACCTTGATTGATTGTTGAGAAGGTTTTTCTTTCGAGCTCTTAGATTATGATAGACAGATGTTTGTGAATTTTTTAACCAAGGTATGTAATAGTATAAGTAGATTAAGTTTTTCTTTTTCATTTCAATTTCTTTGTGAATTGTCTTTGCTAAAGAAAGAAGCATAAGGAACATTAAAATCGTTGTTACCGAATTAAAATCCTTATTGGGAAGTTATGATGAGAATAGATTCAATTGGACCAATTTAAAGTTTTGTTGCTTGTAGTTAGGGTGTCATCTCTAGTTGGTAGATAGTGTCAAGGTAATGTTTACATACAAGTACTCGAATATGTTTTTCAATCCAAGCATGACCGCTTAAATAGTGTTGTTGAAATTGTGAACACAAACAGGATCAGTGTGTTTAATAGGTGACACAACATGGCTTTCTTCTTCAGTGAATTACTCAGCTTCGGTTGACACTTCTAATTGAAATGAAATTACAGTGATAAAACTATTATCAATCATAAAATGATTTTTTTTAACAATTAAGCATTTAATTGGGAGGTGGAAATTGTAATTATTACCTCTTGATATGCGCCATCTATTGATTATCTATCATGAGTTTATGAAGTACATATTATCACAAACTTTTTTCTTAGATTCATAAATAGGGGTAAACAGTTTAATGCGATGTCATTACATTATTGATGTGACACAATTAGTTAATGGGGTTAATTATTGATCTATTGCAGTCAGGTTGGTAAACTTTAATTTTTCTTGTTTAATTATTTTGTTTGGTAGGTCCCTGAATACTTAAACAAAATTAAAACAAACCCTAACCAGTAAACTTTTTTTTTTTTTTTTTTTAAATTTAAGCCATATTGACAAGCATTGTCAAATACTATGACCTCCACTGATTTAGAATATAGCAATTTTATTTTATTTTATTTTCTTAGGATTTCTTTCCTACTTTTGTGTTGATTAGGATTTCTTCCTAAAGCTGCTTGAGTTTTTGGCCAATTGGATTTTCTCATCAACCACGCCCAAAATCAATGGGTGGATCATCCACGTCTAGCTTCCAGTCCATAGCTTCTGAAAGTTTTAGTCATTATGTTAATCGAAACCTGCAAACTAGAAGAAATAGGTAAACTAGCACGAGTAGGGAGAAGTCATTTGGCTTTTAAAGTTCCTATTATAATACATTTCCCAAGAGGGCAGCTATTTTGGAGGTTAGACCATTTTAGAGGTCAATGGTATTTACTGTGTTTGTTCTCCTTTGTTTTCAATGCTTGCTAATTTCCATGGATGAAATTACGGAACCTATTTAGTGATACCTAAGTTTATGAAGTCCATGTTTATTACTTAGGGCCTGTATGGTTAGGCTTCTTGAAGTGTAATTATAAAGCTTTCATCAAAATCAATTGTTATGTTTTTGGCTGTATAAATATGAAAATACTTTATAGTTATAAATTATTAAGATTTTATTGTAAAAGAAAAGTTGAAATAGAATCTCTTAAATAATATGAGAGTATCTTTTACATTTCAACACCTTAAGACTAAAAAGGAGTTCTTTGTACAAGCCAAATATTGAACTTTTTCATTAGACATAAAAGAGTTGTTTTAACATCTCATAAGCTCTTCTTAAATTGCAACTAAACAACCTAAAAATTTTTAAAAGAGTTTCATTTCTTCAATTATTTCTCCCATTTCCACTTAATTATTCCTTCCCCTTCTCTTAGTTTTATTTGTTGTTCTCTATCATCTATTTTTCCTTGTATACGTGAATTCAAAGTATAAAGGATAGGAATTGGAATTGATTCTGTTAACAGTCAGATTTAGCCCTTCCAATTCTTCCCACTGTGCAGACAGAATTTGCTATAGGTTGGAAAACTTGGAGCTTCGATTTCCATCCATGCATGATGCCTTACAAATTTATGCACCATCATGTTCATCAGAAGCCATTCTTGATATTTCATAGTCTTAATTAAGTTAGTTGGATGCAAGTCCTTTTATTGATTCTTGTGGTTAATTATTTGAGGATAATAGTTTGTTTAAAAAGATTTGTGATTATTAAAGGCAATCATTGCTATTATTAATAAAAAAATCCATCCAATAAGGGAGTTTTTAGCAATTTTCTTATTCAAAAACCCTCCTGTAGGGGCTTTTATAATTTTACAAAGGTTTTTATGATAGATTATAAGTTTCTTTTTCTTTTTCAGTCTTTTTTTTCCCTCTATAATTGCAATAATAGCTCAATTTATACTATTGTGTCTGTATATATGAATCAGACTTATGGTAGGCAACCCAACTAGAGTAGCCCTCTCCCATATTTTAAGCCTTCAAATCCTTGGTGATGGCAAGATTTGATTTTTGGTCTACTTTTTGATATCAAGAGACTTTAACAGTATGATTGGTTGTCACTGTTAACGATAATAAGTTTTATATCGATGCTAACTTAACTTTGACTGAATGAAAGATGAAAAGTGGCTAATTATTTTTTAACATAATACTTTAGGATTCATTTATTCAAGCTGCCTGGACACGGAGATCTCGGGGAGAACTTGCTAAGAGACCCAACCGGAAATCATGGAAGCAAAGGACAGATATGTATATGAGGCCGTTTTTACTTAATGTTTTCTTTTCTAAGAGATTTATTCATGCAAAGGTGATGCACCGAGCCACAAGCAAAGTTATATCAGTTGCTACCACAAACTCCAAGGATCTCAGGAACAGTTTACCGTCTCTCACTGATCACAATGCATGTAGAGTTATAGGGAATCTAATTGCTGAGCGATCGAAGGATGCTGATGTATATGCAATGTCTTATGAGGCCAGAAAGGATGAGCGAATTGAAGGTAAGCTTGGGATTGTTCTTGATACCATCAAGGAGAATGGTATTATATTTGTTTGAGCAATTCCTGATTATTAATTAACTTCTATTATTGGAAATATAGGTGCTTTTTCTAATGCATGTTTCACATAAGATTGCCTGTAGATTTGTGCTATTATCTGTGCATGCTTGACCCAAAAACTTTTGTTTTTTCTAGCCTTAAACTAGGTTTAACCCCTTAGACAGGGCCATAAAACAACTGCTGCAGGAACTCTGTGTTTACTTATTATTAGAGTCTTTTTAATTTATTTAGGTAACACGTTAAGATAACTCATTTTTTTATATCGATATCAGCAATTTGATTAGTATATTATAGAATAATCATTCTAAAATTTCGGAGGACACTCTAGGGCCCTATTTAAAGTGCAGGACAAAATGTGAAATAGGAATAATTTTTAGGATTAATTTTTTTTCACATGTATTTCTCTTAATTTTGTGTATACTAATTAGTTGTCTCAAGATTTTCTCTTAAATCTTTAAGATAAGTTGTCTTAAATGAATGTCATATTATCTAGGATGTGCCTTAGGGGGGTGTATTCAATTAAGACTTTTAAAGACTTTTTATAAGGGAATGACTTTTATAGACTAATAGATTTTAATGACTTTTACAGATTTTTCATAATTATGAAAAGACTTATAAATTTTCATTTTAACGATTTTCATAGACATTTGTAGACTTTTATTGAGAGATTGATAAATATTTATAGACTTTCTTAGACATTGATAGATTTTTTTTAAAAGAGATTGGTAAATTTCATAGACTTAAAACAATATAACATACATTTCATAAATAAATAGATAAATCTATAAATCATCCCAATTAGATAAATAGATAACTGAAATACCATTTTTTTTAACATTTCAATATTTATTAACGTCTTTGGTACTTGACAACTTTCCTTGTAAGAATATTTGAGACTTACAGCAATGTGCTTCATATTACCACCAGCAAACCTTGCCAGCAAGCCAAACTAGCATCAGATAACTTGCCATTTCATTGACTCTAGACCAATGAGAACAAGCTCTCTCTTCGGGCCACTAAACCAGAATTTAACTGAAGTATCTTACCCATGATGTGAATGTATTGTTTAATTGGGAAAAAGATGAGAAAATACAAAAGAAGTCTAGAATAGTGGAAAAGTGGGACCCACAGAGAGTGAAAATAGTTCTCTACTACATTACTTCAAGAGAAATTTGATACTGAATAAAGGAAACAAGACGTAGATAAAACCTCCCAACACAACTAGGTTTCTTAAATTTAAGCATAGATTATGTTGCTAGATAAATCAATGAGGTTTTAATGTAGTGTGTTTTTAGCTTGTACAGGGCCAAGAAGTCCAATATCCCTATATATTGTACAAAGCTAATCATAGAGTATATTTTCAACAGTCTCATCTATAACTCATGTATTGCATGAAAAAGGAAAAAAATTCCAGCACATAGGAAATTAATCCTGATTTTAGGAATGCTTCTTTCCAGAATAAAATGCCTATTTCTTGTTTACCTGCACTCTGCAAGAAATAGAGACTCTCCTTCAAATCTGAATAACCTGATTGCCCAACAAGGCTATTTTGGCATGCCTTTTAGAATGACCAAAAGATCGTTTGTATTGAAAAAGGCTTGTTTCAATCTTTTCTTTTTAATTGTTTGTTTGCAATGTGAGAAGATATTTTCAAGAACTAAAAAGGCAACTCTATTGTTTCCTAGGGGAAACTCAAATTTAGGGTTTCTTGGAGAAGCCTGTTCAGAGTTTGTTCAAGCATCCATAACTTAATATCCAATTCTATTCAACAAACATTACAACTTTATACTGAAAATTGAAAGTATTAAAAATTTTCAGATTTTAAATTCAAATAGAAGCAAAAGAATAAAAGTTGAAATTCATCTTCTAGTGACAAATTGCAAACATAAAAAATAAAATATTAGAAATTGCCTTCAGAAATTTACCGAAATAAGGAACCGCAAGAGAAAATGCAGACAAAGAAAGACCTAGGCCCTCCGATCTTGTAGACATAAATTAAAATAAATAATTAAGAAAATAAATTGAAATTAAACAAGAAGGAAAATCAATGCTTGCCAAAAGCCAACCAGTTTGTGCTGAGGTGACTGAATTGGAGAAGGCTGACTGAATAAGAATCGAGCCGAAGCTCAAGACTTTCATATGTTTACCTCAAGATATCCTCTTTGCGTCTTTAATAAAAAAAATACAATAACATTTTTTTCTCTATTAAACTTTGAAAGTCTTTTAAAGTTATAGTAAATTGTGAGAGAGAAATTATAAAATCTATTATTTATAACTCTCACTAAAAAGTCTATAAAAATCTCTTATATAAAAAAGTTTATAAAAGTCATTAACTTTTTTAATACCCCATGACTTTCATATACTTTTAAAAAATATTGATTGAATACCTCAAGATTTTTATAGATTTTTTAAAAGTTTATATTGAATATGTCATGACTTTTATAGAGTTTGTAAAAGTCTATAAAAGTTTTAATTGAATACACTCAAATTTTTTAATTTTATAAAAATCTTTAAAAGTCTATAAAAGTCTTACTTGAATACACATTTTTCCTTTTTTAGTTTAGTATACAATGGCTGCATATGTAGTTGCCTACGGATGCTGACGTGGTGCATCACGACAGGCAACGGCTATACTGAAGATCCTTGCCTTGGATGTTAACTCCAAGGGTTGGGTTTAGCGCTTGCCGGATAGAACTCAAGAGTTCAAATCTTTTTGAAGTAACGTGCTTGGGATATATGTGTCCTACATCTCCTGAATATCAAGGAGGAATTATAAGAAATATCTCAAATTAAGGGTCATCTTACAAATATATCCCTCATTCTAAATTTTTTACAAGTCCCTATCCAGAAAATGCAAAGAGACTAAAATACCCTTATTAACATATTCCAGAAGCTTGTTTCTCAAAGACTTCACTCTCACTCCTTACTCCTTAATCGTTTCCAGAACTCTTTCACCTTTTTTGACAATATTTTAGATAACATAGGTAACATTCACCCTCTTCTATGTTATGCTCATTGAAAAGAAAGAGTTAAATCCAGCAAATTCGGTACGAGAAATGAAATATAAAAAATTTGTGTCGGACCGTGTATGGTCCATGTGATCTGGACCATGCACGGTCTATGCGGTTAAGTCTCATGTGATTCAGATTGTGCGTGGTCCAGACCTCTAGTGCATGGTTTTGTGTTGTTTTATTGTTTTTTGGTTTTGTATGAATAATCTAAAATTTTACAAATTGATTTATAGGATATAATTTATATATATTATTTAAAGAATTACATTTATTTTATTTATGTTTAAATGAATTATTAAATTATTTATTTACAATTATGAATTTTGGATTATTCAAACAAAACAAAAAAAACAATAAAAAAGACACAAAACGCATGCACTGGATTTTGAACCGTGCAAGGTCTGTGAGGTCTAGGCCGCGCACGGTTCGTACGGTTCGAACCATATGAGGTCTGGATCACATGAAGACTTGACCGCACGGACCATACACGGTCTGGCGCAAATTTTCTGCATTTCATTTCTTGTGCAAGATTTGTTGAATTCAACTCTTTCTTTTCAATGAGCATAACATAGAAGAGGATAAATGTTATCTATGTTACCGAAAATATTTGTCGAAAAAGAGTAAGGAGTAAGGAGTGAGAGAGTAAGGAGAGAGAGTGAAGTCTTTGAGAAACAAGCTTCGGAAATATGTTAATAAGGGTACTTTAGTCTCTTCTATATTTTTTGGACAGGAACTTGTAAGAAGTTTCACATGTGCAATATATTTGGGATATTTTTTATAATTCCCGAATATCAAGCTTGTAGGTATAGATATAGCCTCCAACTTAGGATTTGGTGGTGAATAAGGCGAAAGGTCTAGGAATCTCTAGGTATAAAAAGAACATATTAACTAGGATGTAAGAGGCGCTATAAAATACATTATGTTTAATTGAATTTGTAATTGTACCAAAAATAACTCTACACATATTATGATTTATCTATTGTTAGGTTTATATTTAGATAACATTCTTTGCACTCCCAAAGATATTCTCATTGCTTGATTATGAGGTTTTTTTTTTTTTTTTTTTTTTTTTTTTTTTTTTTTTTTTTTTTTTTT